>VWZZ01004349.1:25390-83208 GCA_013399095.1 Psophia crepitans | reverse complement strand
CCCAGCCGCTGGCTGGGGTAAAACCATGAGAGCTTGTTATTATTTTACCTGTGGATAATTTCCAAATATATGTGTGATATTTTATTATCTGCAATATTTTTAATTAATGTATTTTTTTTCTGAAATTGGGCGGGGGGGGGAGCATTATGTTTTATTGATGGAAGGTTCCTAAGAATTTGCCATCAATAAAATGTTAAAGATAAAATTTGTTCTTACCAGCAACAGACAACCTTGATTTTCCATATTTGTGTAATTATAGAATCATAGAATCATAGAATCTTTAAGGTTTGAAGAGACCTCAAGGATCACCTAGTCCAACCGTCCCCCTACCATTTATTACCCACTAAACCATGTCCTTAAGTACCACATCCAACCTTTCTTTTAACACCCTCACCTTATCATTAAAATACTTCCAGAAGAGAATACAGTTTAATGATAGTGCAGGATGTACCCATCCAACAGTGTCATAAGGTTTACCAATTGTACATTTTAAGTAAGAAGCTGTTCGGTACTATGACCTTGAGTGTTAAAAGGAATAAAGGAAGCAAAACTTAATGTTTTGTTTTAAAAAGTTATAGCAAGATTTTTACTTATTTTAGGGGTAAGAAATTACTCTCAAGGGTCAAAATGTATCCTGTTTTCAAAGTGCCCTGCAAGAAATGCTTAGGGAAAAGCAAAAAAATAAATGTGAAAATACTTCGTTCTGTGTTTAAAATTTATTATGTTCAAATTCTTTTAAAATTGGAAAATATACATGCAAAAAAATGGGAAGGAAAATTTACTTTTTCATTTTAATCATCACTTTGTATCTCTAAGCTGTATCTCTCCTTTGTGTCTTTCAGATTGATGAATGTTATACTATTTCATTTATTTAGGTGTAAGTTACTCCAGATTCATCTAACGTATGAGTCCTCATGTCCCAAAAAAGACAGATGGTGGTAAAACATATGACAATGAAACTCACTGGAAATAATTGCAAAGAGTCTGCAACTAAATGAAGAGTTAAAGTAGTTCACAGTGATATATTCTAAAATATCTGTAATCACTTGACCTAAGAATCATTGTGAATTGTTAAATAATTACATCTGTGCAGTGAAAATTAGGGTTAAAAATAGGTAAATGCAAAAATAAAAAAAAAGTAAATAAAATATTTCCATACTGGAAAAACATTCTAACATTACTACTGATAAGATTTTATAAAATGATGATGCAGCATCACTTTGTTGAGGGGAGGTTTTCAAAACTGAACACAGTTCTCAAAGTAGGAAATAACACTAGAAGAAAAGTGGAAATTATTATTATAATGGGACAGCTGTAGTGTTCTGTTTACAAAGACAAATAAGTGGCTAATCAGTACTGTTAAGAATACAAAGAAGGTTAAAAATGAGATTTTTAAGCATCCTTCCATAGCCATGAGAAAAGGGAAAAAGAAGATAAATCATGGAAAGACATCATTATGCAAAATGTTTTGAAGGACAAGAGAGGAAAAAAATTGTACCTTTGACTAATAAGATTAAAGATACTAGATTATGCAGGAAACATGAGTTACCTGTCTTTTGACACATCTCTCTGCAGACATGTCTTGACTGACATAAGATAACAACCTAACTTTCTGGTTTTGCAACTGCTGTTCAAAAACATCTCAGTATAGGTCTTTGGACAGAACGTTGCACATTTTCTTTCTGAATATGAAGTTGATGTTCTGTCAAGATGGCAATTGTTATGTTGGTGAAAACAAAATCCTTTCCAAGTCAGATTATGATGATAATCTCTGAAGAAGGAATATAAATTAAGAAAGTAGAGGTAATTAGATTCTAAAATATATATATTTATTTTTATATGTTTGTGTGTACGTATCTCTCTCTGGGATTATAAATAAACAGAAAAGTGAATATCAGTTCAAATAAATAAAACCACTGTTTTTTCTGAAAATAAAAGAGAAGATGATAAGGTATAAATTGTCAGAAATAGTGTCTTTCCTATTTTTCAAATAAAACCATTACACACTAATTTACCTGAAGTTCTTTAAAAGTGATGAGTTAAAATTTGGAGAAACTGAAGGAGAAATAACTGTACTAAAGAGATTGCCAAGACACATTGTTTTCAGAGTAGAGTTGTGAAACTTCACGCTTAATTCTGTGGGAATTCTTCTGACAGTAGTTAGCAAAGAGGTTAGTTTCTTTGCAGTATCAGTGGTGTCAGCTCACAGATTTCAAGCCTGTGTGAGCTTTGGTTCTCTGAAGTTGAAAACCTCATGGAAGTGGTCATTGCTCCTAGGTGTGGTACAGACATACTGGAAAATCTTGAGCTGACTTACATCCTACTAACTTCAGATGGACCACCTGCTTTGCGTAGTAAATCAGTGCAATGTTGGCCCAAAGTATTCTTTCCACTTGACGGAAAAGAAACATATTTTTATGCTTATATTGTTGGCAAGTATCTTATAGATATTAAGGTGGTGCAAAGAAGTACATTATATGCTCAGAATTTAACTAAGTGTTGTAACTCCAGTTAGATAAGTCAAAACAAAATTTCAAAATATCAAACTGTGATAGTGAAAGTGTGATACGAACACTGATGAGATCACATCACAACTCTGAGACCCCACATCTGTCTGCTGGCATGGCTCACTGAGTGCACAGTCACAGAGGAAAGCCTTTCAGAAAAATGCTGGAAGAGATTTGATCTTGTGCTGCCCTCCTATTTCACTTTGATTGTTCCACTTCAGTGTGCTTCACTTGGTTTTGTTGTAGTTCCCTCTACATTGAACTTCTGTCCTGCAAAGGAACTAGTTTCTGCATCTGCAGATAGTGTTAACCTCTGCAACTGAACTGGCATCAAAAGCAGTTTATGACTGTAGACATTACCCCAAGGTGGGATGCAGGTAGTGAAGTTTGTGTGTTCATTCTGGCTGCCATGATTCCGTCAGCACCTACTCAGACCCACATACACAGAGAAGGGAGATTGTAAAAGAAGCATTTACAGACATCGGTCAGTTTCCTTGTAAACCATTTTTTAATTGAAATCATGAAAAATGTTAAAGATTACATTTCTGGAATGCTCCATTTTCTCACTGAAGTTGTCTTGTTTGCAAGGATCAGGCTCATCAAAAGATTATACTATTTTCTCACTATGTCTAAATGTTTCTTGAAATTGCTGATGTATTTATGCAAAACAAGGATTCATAATTCATCGCAGTTTTAGTTTCTCTTTTGGTAAAAATAAAATGGGTAGTTTCTGTTTTAGGTTACATAAAGATACATTTTAAGCATATAGGATCAATATGACAATTACTATTCTATGTTGCTTTAAACAAACAAACAAATTTATACTTAGATGTCAGTTACCAGAGAGGCCATAGCTTTGAATTCCTAGAGTTTACGCTGTTTAGCAAAATGCTAAGCTTATGATGGAGTCAGTTCATTATAAGTAAACTCATTGGTCTACCATGGCTAGTTACAGAACAGCCTAGAAAAGGTTTGTAGGTTGAACTCCCAGATTCCATTCTCTGATCACAGATTTTTCTGCAGTCTGTCTTCCAACCAGCTGTCACACAGCCAGTAGTGTATTACGCCAGCTTTTAGGCTGTGATAACTTTTTTGCATGGCCACAGATGGGTGATGGATGGTTTCTGGCACAAACTCCATATGATTATGTATTAAAAAAGATAATGATAATTACCTAAGCATTTGGGAGCTCTTCTTTCTTCTCTACTTGCCAGAGGGTTGAAGGCAGTTCCTGATCACTGTAGCTGTGATGTGCCAGGTGGAAAATTTTCACTTCCACATTTTACAGTTGTTTTTCAGGGTTTTTCTTCATCAACTCTAATTTAAAATATTGTTTCGTAGCATTCAGTATCCTAAAATCCATACTTCCTCCCTTATGTCTGGAATGATGCTATTTACTGCAGAAACCTCTTGATGCAGCTTAAAATATAGAAGCAGATTAGTGTTCTCTCAGCTATCCATATTGCATCATAAAATTTTCCTGGAGAAAGTAGAGTCATTGACTGAAGCCTAAGCAGCATATCCTTGTTGATGTTAATAGATATAAAATCTTTGAGTAGTAGTAATCAACAATAATAAATTTTCTTTTCTGAAAAGTAATTGTGCGAAGATTTTATCAAAACAAAACCTTACTGCCTTTTGTAAATGTCCAGTGGCTATTTCAGTTATGACAGTTACAAATATATTCCTGTTAAAGTTATATTTCTGTTTGGTAAAAACACTCAAGATCTCTTACAACCTGTAAGACATTGATTTTAAAAAGAATGTTGAAGATTTCAGATTCTAAAATAATCTGTTTCTTAGTTGAAAGTTCACCTTATTGAGAATACTAAGGGTAGGACTTGTCTAACTTTGTTATGTAAAAGCTAGCCATCAAATTTGCCTTGGCCATTGGTCTTGTCTCCCTAGATGGTAATATAGGGAAACTTCAATAAAGTAATTCATACGTCTGTTTCAGTGTGTGATAAGTCAACCCACATATTCATTGATTGTACAGTTAGACAAATTTAAGAAAGAGGAGTCTTATACCTGCAAGTAAAACCTTTGAAAAGGAATAAACTCCCTGAATTTTTCCTGGTGAATGCTAGAATCAGGATTTTGACCTTTCCTTTACGTATCAAGCTCCTTACTTCAGTGTCTGGGAAGCGAAAATGAGGGTTGCTCTCATCAATATCTTGTCTGAATTCTGTTTAGAATAGAATAGAATAGAATAGAATAGAATCATTAAGGTTGGAAGTGACCTCAAGGATCATCTAGTCCAACCATCCCCCCACCACCTATTACCCACTAAACCACGTCCCTAAGTACCATATCTAACCTTTCCTTAAACACCCTCAGGGATGGTGACTCCACCACCTCCCTGGGCAACCCGTTCCAATGCCCGACCACCCTTTCAGAGAAGAAATTTCTCCTCATCTCCAACCTGAACCTTCCCTGGCGCAACTTGCAGCCATTTCCCCTTGTCCTGTCACTAGTTATCTGTGAGAAGAGGCCAACCCCCAGCTCGCCACGACTTCCTTTCAGGTAGTTGTAGAGGGCAATAACGTCTGCCCTGAGCCTCCTCTTCTCCAGACTAAACAAGCCCAGTTCCTTCAGCCGCTCCTCATAAGACCTGTGCTCCAGACCCTTCACCAGTTTCGTTGCCCTTCTCTGGACACGCTCCAGGGCTTCGATATCTTTCTTGTGGTGAGGGGCCCAAAACTGGACACAGTACTCGAGGTGCAAATTGTTATCTCTTATTTTAAAGACGGGGTGACCCAAAAGCTGTACATGTGTTTGATTTCCTTTGTTAATGAATACTAGCTCCAGAGACTCACAGAAAACAATATACTGATGTTTTGACACAGGAATCTAGATCCCTTTGAGTACATATAAAGAATGGATTAAAAACAAAAGCTCCTTTGAATAACAGTGGAACTGGATGACTGTTTTTCAAACCTGTCAAATACCATCAGGCAGTTCAATGAGAATATCAAATTAACCAGAATTCAGACATCAAATTTAGGTTTTCCTTTGATTTCCAGATAAATTAGTGGGAATTTTGCCACTAACACTTTGGGAGCAGGATCTAACAACATACCACAGACCCTTTTGTGTATTTTTTTAAACTTTCTGTTCAAGATACATTTAAATGGAAAGTTATAGTCAGATATAATTATATCTCCTCAATACTAAGTCATCATTCCCTAATAGGTTAAGTTTCCAGTCACTTATTTAAAAAAAAAAAACCCCTACCCAAAAAACCAGATATCCTAAGATGGTGCAATATGGCAAATAAATATGACACTCCTGTTTTAGGATAAATGTATCCACTAGGTATTATCTTCCTGCATGAACTCCCTGTAACCAAAGAATCTTTTTGTGACACGAGGAATTTAAAAATAAATGAATACATAAATTTAGATCTTAACTAGATAAACATTGTTACTGTATCTAAGGTATTTAAGCATTACTTTAGCTAGCAGTTTGTATAATGCTTTTCACCTTGTTTTTCAAAAAAAAGAGTATGCTTAGGTATCCATTTAATACTGAAAGTTTTTAATACAATAGAGAAAATTCAAATGTATCAAGAGGTTAATCTTTTGACTACAAATCTATGTTTTGATTGATGATAGCTGTTGGAGAAATATGTAAAAATTTATTTTTTACTTGCTGTAAGACAGCAAGTTATTTTTCAATATGTCATATACATAAATAGCAGAAGTGACAGTTACTTTAAACTTGCATGTGCCTTTTTTTTACAGTTCTTTATCTCACTGTTAAGTGATCTTGAAAAAAGAAAAAAGTGAACTTTGTGATACTCTTAAATAATTGTTCCTACAATATTTGAATCAAACTATTGACTCAATTAGCACAGAATACTTTTGAGATCATGCCAAAAATGTAGACTGCCCAACATTTATTGTTAGCTAGACTATGTTTTGCACATTCTGAAATACACGTGGATGGCAATTTTGTTATCCATTGTGAAGAAACGGTCTTTGCAGTGATTTATCATGTAGGACTGCAACAAAATGTTGGCCATTAGCTTTTAGAGATGGGCTTGAGGACTCTAAGACAAAGTTAGGCCCTGAATATATTTATCTGTTGTCACAGGTGTTTGAAATTGTCAAGAACCTAACTGAAAGCCAACACAGTCTTTCAGATAGGAGTCAGTTAACATATTTTCCTTATTCTTTGTATATTCCTTTGTGAGTCCATCATCATCATTATGATCAGGTTTTCTGTTTGACATATGTTATGACACGCTTATGTACAGTATAAACATGTTGCACATTAACCTTAATGGCACTGGGTCTAGTATGCTAACTGATGACATTAGGCAGATGAAGTGCCAAGATAACACCATTGAAAAGACAACAGGATAACATTTTATTTTAATAGCATTTTAATTGGTACTTAATTATGTAATGGAGTTGTGCACACTGCCCAGTGGAAGTGTAATGCTCCCTCTCAACAAAGGCTATTCAAATTCGCTATCACAGAGTATGTGTTAAACTGCATTTTCAGCCTCCTGCTGCTGCCATTGGTGGAAAAGTGTTATTGTGGAGAAGAATCACAGGTGTAATGGCACTTAATGAGCATCATCCCCTTTGTCTGAAAAGTCAAAAACTAAAGTCAAACTTGTTCCAAATAATACCAGATTTCAGCATGGGAACACTGAATCTAAATATTTTTTTTCACGAATACGTGGTACTCAATTTATACAATGTGACACTTTCAAGAGGGTCATAAAATGAATGGGACACCAAATATTAGTGAAGAATACCTCTTGCTCTGCAACATATTAAAAGAAAAAAAAAAAGCCAAAACAAAACTTGAGCAGCTGTGTAGGTAAAAATCTTGCAACTGTACAATTCCCTCACTCTGTATAAGCAGAAGGGGAATATTCATCTGTAAGAGGCAAAAAAAAAAATGCTATTTCAAGAACGAATCCCACTTACAGTGCTATACGTACTATTTGACTTACCAATGCAAGTTGGATTTTGTACTATGCAGAAAAGAAGGTATGAACATAATGTGATGAATTAAGAGAAATAAGGTCTATTAGAATAGTCTAATATATTCCAAACTATGACAAAATATATCTCTAAACAATGCGCATTTGATGATAGTAAGTACTGGAGTCTGCCAAAAAAAAAAGTCTGGTTTCACCTGTCAGGTAACTTCAATGGGCCTCAGGAATAATAGATTTCATGTAATTTCAAGACCATAAATTCTTCTATTCTGACCTGTTGTAGACCACATGGCCAGTACATTCCCCACGTTGTTCTCACACTGAGTTCTCAAAGTTGTGTTTGTAAGTCTTCCAGACTGGCAACTATTTTTCTATTAAAGAAACTGAACGATAGATCATCTAATATTTGACTGATTGCCTCATAGCAAGTTTAATTTAAATTTGTTTGCCTTTAGACTCTAGTCACAGATTCTTGCTATGGCTTCCCCTGCTACACCGTGATGGGATGCCTCATTAAACAGATCTAAACCTGTTAGCATGTATTTTATAGAATCCACATTATTATTTTTGTCAGAATATCATGCAGAAATAATAGTTTAACTTATATTGTTAAATACTTTCAGTGAAATTGGTCTTAAACAATATCCAGCTGCTGGTATAATGATATAAAAACACTATGTAGGAAATATGCCATGGGAGGCAGATTTGTTTGATTTATGTGTTGAACTATGCATGCTGTTTGCTGTATCTGTTATATAAGTGATATACTACTACTAACCATTTATTTTTAAAATATTGATGTGAATAATGAAAAAAGTCTTAATCCTGGTTGTCAAGTGTATGGGGGGAATGGTGTGGGGGAGTGACAGTTAGAGTGGAGCTAGAGTTGTATTGATACCTGTTTCTGCTTTTCAAAAGATCCAGTCAAGCAAGCAAACACAACCTATCATTCTTTCTATTGTGGAATCTTAAGACATTAAGTTAGTTTCTAAATAAAAGCTTGTTACTGCATTAAATTCATGAAAAACAAATCGATATAATACTGCTTATAATGACTGTGCTTTTTTGTAAATCAACACATCTTCTATTAATTAACCAGTGATTAAAGTCAGCTTGTGAAAATTAATCACAGCCTGGAAAAGTCATTTGTCCTTGTGTGCTTCATTAGGATAGTGTTTGCCCTTCAGGCAAGACAGCAGCAAGTAAATGCCAAAGAATGAGCTGATTAAACTAGATCTGCAGTGAGCTGTTTGCCAGAGATTCAAGTTCCTACAAACACACCCACTACTAACTTACAAGCTTTCTGCAGTTTCCCTGTTGGGCAGGGAATAAAATAGTAAATAGAAATTCCTTGTAGATCCTCTAAACATTTCAATATAATTTATAGAATAAACACTTTGTACTGCTCAAGACATAATAGACAGGTATGCCCAGAAATGTTGTGAAACTGGAAATGTGTGAAGCACTTCAAATGTGTGCAGAACATTTACCAAAGTAAAATTTCACATAAAACTGACCATGTCTTTTCATGTCAATCTAATTGTATAATAGCATAACATTGATTAAAGTACAAAACTTGAATTGTTTATTCATACCTACCATATGCTAGACCTGAATGTAAATATTATGAAATATATTTGGATTTGGGGGGAGAGTCTTGTAGTTATTACATTCACCAGAGAGTAGGAGAACTAAGGCTCCAAGATCATGAATTACTGTTCATAAGAAAAAGAGTTAAAAATAAGTACAAGGAATAACTAGAAATAATCCCCCACACACACACCTGTGTGAAATATAAACCGTCTTCACTAGAGGTAATTCTGTTTCTTTACCTGTTCAGAAATAGAAAAATATGCTTAACAAAGAATAAGGAACATATCTTGATATGGTTTGAGCATCCCGAAAACAAATTAGGAAAATAAAATTCTCCTTTCAGAAAAAGGCCAGAGGTTCCCCCTTACCCACCCCTTACCCCTCATCTTTTTTAAAAATAGGAAATAAACTCAGTTATACTGTCAGAATTTGCATTAATGAAGACTGGTTCAGCCTATAAAGGATTGTATTCTGCATCTCCTACAGCCTCTGTGACTCTATTCCTACAGATACCTAGGGGTCATGCTAGGTAGCTCTTAGAGCGGTCATTGCAATAATCTCAAATTCCTTTTACCTTCTACGCCCTTCACAGGTCACCATGTCATTTCATTCCGATGCCCTCAGCAACCCCTTTACCCTAACAGGTGTTTCCTTTCCTCTCCTTGGACTCTAGCTGCTCCTGTCCACTCTCATATCACTTTTCCAGTCCCTCTTCCACATTTTGTGGTTCACACATGAGGCTTAGGCTGACCTGTCCTACCTGCTGATGATGTTCTGGATTTACTTGTGATCATTGATTGACACAAGTTGAACACAACAAGACCTGAGGTCTTTGATTTTCTCTCCAGAAGAATACTAACTGTATATGTGTCTTAAGCACATTGTCAGCTCTCACCAAACATGTAGAAACTCAGTATTTTTGAGATCTCTCTCTTGGATTCAAATTCGATTTTAATTTGCTTGGAAGATTAGAAAGTTATTAGGGACAGCACTGATACATACTTCTGCATAAGCTTCATTTCCACAGGAAGTGAGAAGTGGAGGAAAGGAATAACGCTTCCTAACTCCGACTGGAATGAACAGTACAGACTCCAGGAAGCCAGGCAGGTTAGGGCAGCCCCTGCGTGTAAGAGCACAGTTAGGATACATGTAACTCACCAAGCAGCTATCACAGAATCACAGGATCACAGCTATACTCTATGACGTCTAATAAATGCAATCCACAGAGGATCTTGCTATGAGTCCTTTTATCTGCTGAAAATAATGTTGTAACTATACAAAGATTTTAGTCAGGATTCTTATGTTATATTAAAGCAAATCTGGCTATCAAAGTATTCATATTGATCGTAGTTTGAGAAGTATTCCTAGAAATGAGGGAAAAAGACAAGCTGATTTGTAGAAGTATAAATACCCAAAGTCTGGTCAATACATTGCATGTTTTCAAAAAAGTCTTTACACACTGAGGTTAAACAACAGTCAGTCTGATTCCTGACTCCATATGCTCAGAGTCTAAGTACGTAACTTGCTCTGGAAGGTTTCTATCTTCTTTGCTGATCACTTGATCAGCTCTCTCCTATGCACTTTAAATTCTGATGTAGCTGTCTGGTTTAAATATTAATTTCTCTGAGTACACACATGACCCAAACTGACCCAAACACTACTGAGTCGTGCCAGACACCACGAACTAGAAACAGTAAAAGATACTTAGTAAGGTATGATTTGGGGGTGAGACCAAGAGTACTGGATGATCCGGGATTAAACACCTAACTGCATCATTGATTTATTGTGGTCCTTAGGCAGTATTTTTTTTCTGCAGTCCATACTTTTGTGTGATAGACATAACAACAATAAGGGGAAATGTAATGGCATATTAGATTTGTTTCCATTTTCTAGTGCTTTCTATAAATCTCCTATGTGTTATCTTTCACTACACAAACTTTAAGATTGAAGCCTTCAATTGATTCCTTAATCCCAAATATTATTTTTAAACCTAGAAAGAAGACTAGGAACTTTGGAGCAGTGTAATTTGAAATAATTTTGGCATTTCAAAAATAGCAACCAAAAAATAGTATAATGTGATGAATTCTGTGTAAATCATGCACAGAAGGTATTTCTGAATGCTCACTTATTAAAAGGTAGATCTAAAGACACGGAAGGAAAAATACATAGCAAGAACCTAGCATGATGTTTTTAAATTCTAGTGCCAACATAACAAACCTTTCTCTAAACATTTTAAACATTTATCAAAATTAATGGAAATCAAGGACTTTACTTACGTCTTAGAATAAAGTTGCAGTCTTTATTCCCATTTTGTGAAACTAATAACTGTAAATTCTCTATTTAATACCTAAATGAAAATAAAAAGCTCATTCTAGTTCAATAATTAAATGTTTAATGAATATCATTCTTAAACAAAGTGACTTCTGCACTTTTCCATTGTACCTGCTCAGAGGAAGCAAGAGAAAGAAGAGGACTGAATAATAATTTATTGTTATAACTTTGTGTTATTTATTATGGTTTCTGAAAAATGTTTGTGTAATTTAGATGTCTTAAATATTTATTTCAGTTAATACTTCTGCACTCCTATTTTAATTTATTATATTTAATAAAATCTCATTCCAAGGTTTAAAGAGTGCCAAAGTGCTACCAGGGCTGCCAAATCCCAAGACTCTCCCAAGGTGTAGGAGTTATCTGCACAGATGCATTGAGTGATTAGGATTGGAACATTATCTGAGACTTAAATTGCGGGGAAGGATTACTTGCTTGCTGATAGAGTTACCAATCAACTCAGAAACAGGTCAAATCACAAACAAACTTGATGTTACCATGAGAAGCACAGGGACAATGTGTCTCCGTCCTCCGTTTGCATGAAAGCAAAACCAGGAGGGAGGACAGAAAACAGGCCCAATAAAAGTCAGGAGAAATCTCTTCTCTTCTTCCCTCTTTGCACTCTTACTGTGTCTTTTCTGATTGATGGATTCAATCTCTGGTGGGTTAGTGGGGTCTGGCACTGTCCTTGTAGCTGTTTTTCCCATCTGTCACCTTTTACAAGCACACTGCTATACTAATAAGTTTCTGTGCCTATGGGGCTGTTCTGGCTTCAGTAAAGCAGTGCTTATTTAATAATAGATCATGTATTGTAGATAATTTAATAATGGAGATGTTCCAAAGATGCTCAGACATACCTATTGGACCAACAGGGTACTTGTAAAGAGAAATGGATTCAAGTGGATAAAAGGCGATGGGGATAGCCAAGAACCCTCTAGATCATGATGGAGTGAATGAAACAAACACTTAAAACCTTGGGGACGCTGAATAAGACTTTACAGAACAAAAATAATTCTGAATGCTGGTTTTTAATCTTTATTTTCTCTGTTCATGACATTAAGAGGGGTTTTGGGGTGGGCTTTTTTGTCAGTTTGTGGTGAGGGTTTTTTGGTCTTCGTTGCAATATAGAGAATTTGTTTTATATTGAGGGAAAAATAAACAATAATTTAAAAATAGCTGTTTTCAGCTACAGGAAAAAAAGCAATCAAAATAACTCAAAGTCTTCCACTGCCTAATGCATCAAGCCACTGATGGTAATAGAGATCCTGTGAGGGATATGACATATGACACATTATGCTATTCACAGTTTGGTTTTAACCTGTAAACTGAAAACTCTGAAATGGTAATGATTTGCCAAATGATTTATCAAATAAACTGCTTCACTCTAAGAGAAAGAACCATAGACAATGATAAAGCCATAGGTTCAGGTGATAGGGTAGACTTTCAAATTGCAAATTAACAATTTCTACCTCTAAAGCAAGCAAACAAACAAACAAAAAAAAAGCATAGCCAACAGACACAAATATCTTAATTCGCTTCTCAAGCATCTGTATGAGGAAGTTGTCATCAAATTCCTTCACCACAAGGGCAATGAGGGATAGGCTGTCTAGAGAGGTTGGATGGTCTCTTTCCATCATTGGAGGTTCTCAAGACCCACCTGGATAAAGCCCTGAGCCACTTGGTCTGACCTCAGAACTCATTCTTTGAGCAGAAAGTTGGACAAGAGCCATTTTGAAGTCCTGAGTTATCCTATAATTTCATTACTATGCAAGAATGATGGAATTTTCCATAAAATAAATTTAAAAAATAATTCAAAACTGACAGAAGGAAATGCTATAGGTTTGTTATAAATTATAGTAAAAGAGAAAAATTTTGACAGAGGAGATTTCTGAAGCCACAGTTTTATTGTAACTATATGGATGTTTTGATAGATAGCAGAATAGCTAGTATAAAATTTAGCTACAGTGCAGGAAAAAACTGTAAATACTAACCTGGATCTTATGTTTAACTGTTAAGACAATCTTTAACTGTTTTTCACAGTTCAATGTAAAGAATAGACTGTTCTGTAGATCCTCACACATACCTACATGCCTCCCCTGAAATGAGGTTGCACTAAATGCTATATATTGGTTTAGATTAATTACTGGTAAATTCCTATGTTATTTAGTCATTGTAGAGTTTAGATACCAAAGATTTGTGAAGAAAAACTGATTCAAAGGTGACCTAGTTGAAGCTACTGTAAAAGTAAAATATGTCTTCAGAATGTAAAAAACCTAAAATAGTTTGCCAGAGCAAACTGAATGACAGAATAATTTTCACCATGTTGGATCAGGTTCTTTTGTGTTGGGCATCTGCAAAAGATGTTGCAAGACTCTAGAATGGTCATGCATGTGATGGCTTACCTGTGACCCAGCTGTTGGCTGTGGACATATGCCACAATGGCCTTGCACACCATCAAAACCTTTTTTTCAATCTGTTCAAATTTTCCGTTTAAGTTTCCACTACTGCATTTGTATTTTTGTGCTACATGCTTGGACATTCATGTGGTCATACATAAGGCTTTATACGTTCTGCCACAGCAGTGACTATGACAAATATGGACTCCTAACCCAGGACATTTCTATTACTAATTCCAATAGCTATGGGTAGTTAGTGGTCAGAAGAAGTTTTGTATGACACTTTTTAAGATGGAATCATTATAGTTATATTTCCTATGACTTGAAAATGCATGGCTAAAGTATTGAGGGAGATTAATATTAGTTTTCCCACTGTAAGCATTCCACTACAGATGCAGAGGTCTGTACAACAATCCTTGTGAAAACCTTTATCATACCCAGAAATAATCTGAAAAAGAGATTAAACAGTGATGTGATAAAAGTGTCTGCTGAGAAAATTTATTCATACCAATAAAAATTAAATCTGTCTCTGAAGAGATGCAGAATATACCAAGTGATTAGGCATAATGGGCAAATAGAATCCAACATCTACAAATGCAAGGTCATGCAAATGGGAAAAGATAACACGAAGTTTATATATAGATTAATGGTCTCTAAATTAACTTTTACAACAGAAAGAGATGTTGAACTCACTATAGGTAGTTCTCTGAAAATACCTCTCAGTGTCAAAATGTAAGCAAACTTTAGGAAACCTGTCTGGAAGACGAAGTCACGTTATCATAGTTTAACCCCAGGTGGTAACTAAGCACCATGCAGCTGCTCACTTACTCTTCCCCTGCAAAGGGATGGGGAGGAGGATGGAAAAAACAAACCATGAGGGCTGAGATAAAGATGTTTTAATAGGATAACAAAGGAAGATAATAAAAATAACAATAGTAACAACAATAATAGTACAAAAGAAGCAATGCACAAATGCAATTGCTAACTGCATGTGGAAGGGCAAAAAAACCCTCGATGCCCAGTTGGTTTGCGAGCAGCAATCCCACCTCCTGGGTAGCTTTCTCACTTATATCAAGAGCATGATGTTATACAGTAGGGAACATCCCTTTGGCCAGGCTGGGTCAGCTGTCCTGGCTGTGCTCTCCCGGCTTCCTGTGCACCTGACAGGGTGTGAGAAGCTGAAAAGTCCTTGATTTAATGTAGACACTGCAACTACCCAGCAACAGCTAAAAGCATTAGAGTGTTATCAACATTATTCTCATAGTAAACCCAAAACAGAGCACTATATTAGCTACTAGAAAGGAAATTAACTCTAGCTCAACCAAAACCACGTCACAAGTTTATCTCCATGTTGTCTAATTGTACCTTTGATAACCAAAAAAGGTGTTTTACCACGAAATTATTTATACAATGACAGTAAAGAAATACATTGCTGAGAAATTCTATGTTACTGGTGTTAGAGGTATCAAATCTGTCTTTAAAAATCTTGGATTCTTCAAAAATAAGTCAAGAACTAAGAGTTTTCCTAGAACTTCAGAATATCTTGTGGTTTTTCATCCATTCTGAGGCTACTTCTTTCATTCAAGGATTTTTTTGTTTTGGCTATTCCCAGTGCTTCATGCAGTGTGAAAATGTTTTGGAAACAGTATTTTCCCCAAGGAAAAACGCATATCATCAACCTTTAGCTGTATCTCTTACACTCAATGATCCTGTCTCCCAGGGATGTGCAACCCAGAGGTAATTTGTATGTTCGTATGGGTTCTTTGCTGCAGGGGTGTATACTGCACAGAAATCCAGAAGGATTTGTTACCTCTGTAGCAGTTCAGTGTGCCCTGTTTACTTTTTTCCCAGGTCTATTCTATCATTGCTTTTCCTTGGGCAAACTCAGAGACTTCATTTTAAGGGTGAGCAGCACATATGAATTTTATAGCAATGGAAAAAAGTACTAAATTAATTAAAATTCAAAGGTCAGTGTGTATTTTTGTCCTTAATGAGTCAATGAATTTGCTTTAATAATTTTTACTTGATTATTCTCTGCTGCTCTGAACTAGCAAATAATACTCCCTCTCTTTCACAGAATCACAGAATCGTAGAGGTTGGAAGGGACCTTCAAAGCTCATCTAGTCCAACCTCCCTGCCAAGGCAGGACCACCTCACAACTAATGGGTAAAGAAAGGGGACAGAGAAAATAAAGGCAACTTTCTGATCACTTTGACAGTTACTTCATTGCAGTATGAAGTAAGAGTTTACTATATAGCTACCTGAGAACAGCACTTTATTTTTGATCAAATTTTTCAGCTTATTCAGGACCTGGACTTGTTGCAGTATGACACAAATTGTCTCATGCAGTTTTATATGTCAAACACAACAAGACCTAATCAAAGAGAATGAGTTTGAAACCTGGAAAGGAACTGAGAAAGTGGAATAAAAACTCTAACATGCAATGGGATAAGATTCCTAGTACAACCCACCTATTAGATAAGATGACATCTTCCTCTGGCCAAGAATTGATCCTCAATGAAAGAGTTCATCAGGAATCATTTCAAATCAGAGCACAGAAATTATTTCAAAGAGGCAAAAGTGGAATTTGGACTTCCTTCCACATGAAAAAAGTGATATGATTATTCTGACAGAAACTGCTGTATAAATAATTCCATAATCCTGAAATGTTTAAGTGCAATCCTTTTGCAAAGAACAGAACAGAACAGAACAGGATAGAATAGAATAGAATAGAATAGAATAGAATAGAATAGAATAGAATAGAATAGAATAGAATAGAATAGAATAGAATAGAATAGAATAGAATCCCTAAGGTTGGAAAGGACCTCCAAGATCATCAAGTCCAACCATCAGCCTAACACCACCATGCCTACTAGATCATGTCCTGGAGTACCACGTCTACACGTTTTTTTAATGTCTCCAGGGATGGCGATTCAACCACCTCTCTGGGCAGTCTGTGAATGGTGAATGTGGTGAGAAGAAAGGGACAAAGATCTGGCAGAGACTGCTGACAGTTGTGCAAGGGACTATGTACTCCCTTAAAAGCACCAACATGAAACCTCTTGTGCTGAGAAGCAGGTGACTATCTAGTCCTTGTTGCCTGGATTTTTGTCTAACTGGATGGCTCCTTTCCTCTTACCAGTATTACCTCTTCAAAGATTCATCAGGGAGCACTGAGAACACAGCTAGAGCGGAAATACCTTACAGGTAGGAAAGGAGGAGAGAATTCTAAGGCTCAACACAATAAAATAAAAGTATTTAAGGGAAAAGAAACAAGTAAAAGATACACATGATAGGGAGAAATTCAAACGAAAAGAGTATGTACACAGGGACTATAGAAGAGGAAGTAAGATATTCCAAATTTTTACTAGAAATACATAAAGAGTTCTTTGTTAAAAATAAAATATAATGAGGCTGAATCCCAGAAGGATATTGCAAAATTTGAGACTGTCATATAATCTGAATTGATTCTGTTCATATAAACACAAATTCAATCCATACTTTAATCTCTGAATTTTTAAATACAATGCTTGAGGTTGTTTGGGGTGTTTCCTCCCTGTAACTCTTGTGGTAGTGGGGTAAATCTGAAATGGCAAAATTTGTAGGTTCTTGTTGTGGTTTAACCCCAGTCAGCATCTATGCAGCATGCAGCCGGTCACTCACTCCTCCTGGCCCTGGTGGGATGGGGAGGAGAATCGCAGAGGAAAATAACAACAGTACTTATAACAGAATATACAAAGTGGGTGAAACACAATGCAATTTGCTCACCGCCCAGAACTTGATGCCTATCCTGTCCTCAAGCAGGGGTCTCTCCTCCCCAGTGAGCCCCCTTTATATGCTAAGCATGACATTATACAGTATGGAATACCCCTTTGGCTAGTTTGGGTCAGCTATCCTGGCTGTGTCCCATCACAGCTTCTTATTAAAATTAACTCTGTCCCAGCCAAAAACCAGGACAGTCCTCTATGCCACATATACAGAAAGAGGAAGAGAACTGCTGTGAAAGGAAAAAACCTCTCTGTATATTAGGCCCATACTAATTACTTTCCACTGGATTCTCATACTGTTTGCCCCTTTTCCTTCTGCAAACCCACATCCCTTCTGTCAGTCTCTTAAGCTTTGCTCTTTAACCTGCAAAAGAGAAAAGGCAACTTTTTTCTTGTTCTCCTTCCAACTGTATGTCAATAACAAATATAGAAGAGAGATTCTTTCTATTCTTAGCCTTGTTCCTGACACTCAAGCTACCCTACCTTCTGTAAAAATGAATTGCAAAGACTGACCAACCTAGTTTTGCAGGCTCATGATCTATGTGTGCTCAGTTCCTTTATAAGAGGAGGATGTGTGCATGCTGACTATAACAAAGCTGTTTGGATCGGGAGCATCCCAAGTACAGATGGATTCTGAATAATTAATATTCTAAACTCTAAATCTCTACATGAGTAATTTGAAATTTTCATAGGCTGAAATCTTGGCTAAGATTTGTTTGATTGTTACAGCAAGAGAAGAAAATGTTTTTCAAATGCTGCTTTAGCATAATTTCACAAATTCTGTTATTATAGATCCAAAGATATCGTGAAGTCTCAAGCCGTTACTGCTTCCTTTCTAGAATGTTCTTATTTCCAAATCTACCTTATTACTCACACTGGGCACCCTACATTATGTCACATGTTTCAAGAGCGAAAGCCAATATACTGCCATGAGTGAAAGTGTAAATACCTTTGCTTTATTTCAATAAGAATTTCAAGAAATTAGTTTTTATATTCGGAAAGAGGTATCAATGAAATAATTATGTACCTTTTCCATCTATGTCTTTCTGCTGCTTGCCTTCAAAATTATTCAGTACTCTGTGTTATTAGCAGACTCTCAAATCCAGATAGCTTCTATGATAATTTACTGAAACTGAAAGCTAATCTTAAGGATGCGTCTACATTAGTTTTACAGTAGTTCTGATCAGGGTTTTGCTTTTCAGGCATATAGAATAGAATAGAATAGAATAGAATAGAATAGAATAGAATAGAATCATTAAGGTTGGAAGAGACCTCAAGGATCATCCAGTCCAACCGTCCCCGCACCACCTATTAACCACTAAGACTATTCTCTAGTCACCAAATTTGCTACACTTCCTTTTGCATCACAGCCTCAGACTACACAAAATGAAGCAGAAGAGGCACTCCAGAAAAGCACTCCACCATTTTACTCAGGGAGCACTGAGGACCTAGGCATAGCCAATGAATTCTGAAGATATCCCGTAATGTTATTACTATTTTTTTCTATATTAAAAGGGAGAAGAAATTAGGACACATCTGGGACAGAATAAGAGAAGCTTGATTCAAAGATATCAAGGAATTAGTGCTAAAAAGGAGTAAAAATCAAGGTTTTTCTGACCTCAGCATTATTCTTATACTTTGAGGATTTTTCACACTTACATAGGCAACCCAAAATACATTCTTGTTTGTTACGTAAGTGAACATGATTGGTAGTGGGATGTGCACAGTTAGTTTCTTCATAAATATTGCTATAATGCCAGGGAAGGATTTCCATCATTACAATGAAGTTAAATTACCATTCAATGTATTTGACAACGTTTTCTTAAGTATAAAATGGATCCTGTAAAATCGAATACTTCTTGAGAAAATAAACATGCACATATTAGAAGTCAGGAGATATTTCCAAGTAGTAGTACCTGGTCTGATAAAAGAATTCAAAGCTCAGTGAAGACTTACTTTAAAAAATTACTCCAAAGAGAATCAATGAGAGAGAGAGATTCTGAACTTTTCTCAGTGTGGATATTTTCATATTCATAGAATGTAACAGTCATATATCTCTAGGCTTTAAGAGGATGACGTGGTGCAATAATAGTTATTCTATGGAAAACACCTATACTACTTTGTTGCTACTTTTAATTTTCACAATTGGTCATCAAGAACTGCATTGCTATGATTCTTTTCTTAGATATCTGCATATCAATAGCTGGGGAGAAAAGCAAACCAGATCATCCTGGTCAATCTCCAAAAGCCCAATTTCCCAAGGAACTAAAAAATATCCAGGCTCTTGCTTCTACACTAGCAAAAAATACTACAAATTCTAAAAAAATCCTATTGATAGAAAAGTTCAGTAATTCTCTTGCGGGGGGGGAGGGGAGAGGGGCGGAGGGGAAGATGATTGTACTACTTTTCTTTCAGAAAGCTTTGGGATCTGGTATCATTCCTCTTGTCCTAAAGCAGAGTCTCAGAAAAACATTAAAATGGGAAAAGGTCTATCAGCAACAGGAATACTCCACATTTCATACAAAGGAACTAGTATGGGGGTTTTAGCTTATTTTCTGAAAAGAGGGGGTTGAAGTAGTTGCGAAGCTCAGTCACAAGTCAGGCTTCCAGACTGTCTGCATGGACTTGAAAGTGCAGAAAGACTGGTTTCAGGCAGAATTTATTGATACAAAGACCTCTTCTATAGTTTTCTGGGTAGGTAAATTAGCAACATGAAATCAGATTTTCTAAATAAAGTGCCTGGATTGTCCTGAAACATTCAGGCAAGCTAACATTCCTGTGAAATGCTATCATTTCGCCAAACTAGCATATTTCCAGAGAACAGAATTTTTCTCTTAATTAGCTTTCTATCAGATATCTTACCTCTCTTACTGTCTTCCAAGTGTCCTGTTTTATTAGTCCAAATAAACTCCACTTAAGATGGTATTCAGCGGCCTGTATTCCAGCTGCTGCTCTGACAATTGTCCAACACCCATATATGCTGGCATTGTCTAATCCTGAAATCCCTTTGCACTTTACTTGCAAACTTTCTGATTATAGAAAAAAGTATGGTTCCAAAAACATGTAGATGTACTCAGTGGTGGGGAGATCTATCCTAAGATCCAATGTATTTCTGGCTTTGGTACAACCACCTACCATGGATGAAGTAAAAGTCAGTAAAAGTCAAACAAAAAATCCAGATTTTCCACTTTCTGTGAAATGCTGTAATTATTTAGGTGGTGATGATGATGATGATAATAATAATAATAATAATGATGATGATGATGATGTATGTACACACATATGTACATGTATATGGGTATGTATATACATATATGGCTATTATCCTTGTCCTCAGGAGAAGAACTGGCAGTTTGGATGCCAAATGATGGAAGATTTTAATTGTCTAATATTTTTCTACACAGCTAGTGGAAGCAGATACCTAACTTCTGTGATCTGGGCTGCGTTGTCAGAAAACATATCTTCCTAGTTTGCTTTCATTTCCCAGTGCTCTGATTTTGACAATGAATATCAAGGACAGTTGTCTGGGGTTGTGCTTTGGTTTTGGGGGGGAGTGTGTTTTAGTAAATTAATCAGTTTACTCTTCTTCCAACAAGAAAAACTGGGAATTTTTGTGGGTAAAGTTTGCTAGAGATGAGTCTGTATAGTCAGTTGGAAACGATTGCATCAGACTTGGCTCCCTTTATTCTGCACTGTTGTCCTTCAACATTTTAATAGGGTTCCTACCTCCAAATACCACCTGCAAACACTTCAAACTCTCATAAGTTATGCAGTGTCCTAGAACAATGTAATATAAACTGTATGCTGTAAAACATCAATTTAATATCACATGGCATATTAGGTCAACCACTTGGAACTTAAAACAACAGAAATTCCATGTGGGGCTCAGAGAAAACCTGGACCAAATACTACTCCAGATTGTTGTCACTAGTCCTTTCTATAGAGGATATATCTGAGTATGTGACACGAACTGTACTGTGAGCAAGTCCAGGAAGGAGAACTCTTAACAGCGCAGATATTGCTAAGACACCTTAAGCAAAAAAACTCCAAACAAATGAACAAAAAACAACAAAAAAAAACCCAGCTAAGGGCATTTATCAAATATAGTTAGTGAGCACCCTTTATAATGGAATGAAATAACTGACTGAAAATCCCAGAGACTGTTAATCTCATTCTGAAGTAAAGATCTAAATGGTTTCATGGACCTGCCTATTTCTAGGTATCTTTTTTCTTCCACTAACAATAAAGAGAGGATGAGGAACCTAATTCACTCTTTCCATTAATTATTAAGGATCCTTAGTAACCTGCTTATCAGCACCTGCTACAAATAGAAAGCTTTCCCCATATTCTGGTCTTACAAAATACTCTAAACATATTCTGTAAATTATTAAATGCCACCAGGCAAGTCATTAAACAGCAGATAAATATTCAATTTATTTGTCCTCAAGGAGTGAGTGCTTGCTTTTTCCTTATTAATGACAAGTTCCACAGAAACTCCAGTTTGTTAGCTGTCAGAGGAGTTTTTCCTCATCTTCGCCATTATTTTTAATTAATAAGATTATACATATCACTTATTTTTTCTCCCAGTAAGCATTATATTTCAAAGGTTCTTGTTACTGCTGTTATTGTTACTAACATGTCGCATAATGAAGAAAATAAACAGTCCTACCAAACAACAAAATAAATAGTCCTACCAAACAACAATAGACATAAGAAATGAAGCGAAGTCAACTCTAGCATCATCCAAGGAAAGCAAACCAACTAAAAGCAGAATTCTTTCGTCTCCATTGTTTTTATATTCCTGTTTTGATAGTTACAAACTTTCATTTTGGAATTTACTTTAGTATAGTCATCAACATGCAATAAAAGATTCTATGGTACGGAGGATGCTAGTGTCATTACAGAATAGACAGGATGCCTTTGATTTAGTAGTAGTTCAATAACTGAAACTAAACTCATATTTTTTTTTAATAACTGGATCCCCAGAAGCTCCTCTGAAATGACACTAAAGAGACAGAGATATATATTCCTATATAACACTATATTTCATATCTCAAGTTGAACTGAAATTCCATTTTTATGTATTGTGCACAAACCAAAGAAAATATGAGAGTAACAAAAACAGGAGGAAAAGGTATCACACCAAAGAACTCTTCACTGTGCAATGACACTAAAAAATCATAAATGTGCCTTCTTTCCTAATAATGAACCTGCTACAAATGTGAAACTAATATGTGAGTATGAGGAAAGTTTTTTAGCAATGAAAGAGAGAATTCTGAAAATGAGCATCTCACCTTTCTTTACAAGTTCAAATTTGAACATTTTTTGCTGCAAGCTTTTCCTACAGAAAAAGTTTTGGGTTTTTTTTTCCTCAAAGTCTTGGATTTATAACTGAAAGAAAGATCTACAAGAAGACAAAATAATCATGCTAAGGAAAATGTTGTTACTATGATAGCTTATGTCTTCTGTGGTCTTCATCTTCCAGTATCTCTAATTTCTTTTGTTTGCATGCTGTATGAGCCCTTGGATCTCTTTAGATTTGCATAACTGTACATAGCATTTACTTTCCCTAAATGATGCATAAAAAAATTAGCCACCACATGTTCTGTTTAAATTACTTCAAAAAACCCAAATCAATAAGTTTAGCATGTTATGCATGAAAATCCTCTTTTGTTATTATTTTTCTTTACTTTAGTGTACTTGTATTTACCATTGAAAGGATACAGTGGGCAAAGTTAATCACTTTCACATGCTTCCACTATACAGATAAAAACCATAAGTTCCTTGATAGTCTAGTAAATCATCCTCAGTTTTTTTAGTGTTGGAGAATTTATGTTTTTGCTATTTCCTCAATAGCACCATCAGCACATTAGAAGAGTTGAAGACTAAATATTCTGCCCTAGAGAGTCTGTGCAAGTATCAGGCACAAGACAAATTGTGCACATGCTACAGGGGTTTTTTTTTTGTTTGTTGGTGGGTTTTTTGGTGGTTTTTTGTTGTTGTTGTTGTTGTTGTTGCTTGTTTTGTTTTATGTTTTTCCCATTAACCACTTGACTGTAAAAGACAAATTTGTAACTTAGTGTTTTGGGGTTCCTCTGAGAAGATGCTTGGCCTTTGATAGGAGGCATCCATGTGAACAGAAATATTTCCATTTAAAAGTTGTGACATTTTTATCCTCAAAAATAATTCTTCACAGTTGGTCAAGCTAATTAAAACACTTATTCAGGGTCCAAAGAAGGAATTACAAATACATTTGTCCAAGAAGCATTCAAATTATTGTTGCAATGTTTCCATTATAGCATTTCAATACTCATGTCACCCATGTAGAGGAACAGGTTATGCATTGAGTATTCTGTGAATTTGGCTAATGGATATAAAACTTAATGAGCTGTACTGTGTAAATATGTATACATATATATATATATAATCATGATATAGAATTAAAAACTCTGTACTTGATTTCTCAAGACAGTATAAGACATCAAGCATCATGAGTTCATAAACAGTTGTAGTTCCTCAGTGGAAAAAATAAGTGATGAAAGAAACAAAGTAACACCATATTAAGCAGCACGAGCTTGCTGAGTGCATGATGATCAAGGGCCTCATTGCTTTGACTCTTTAATGACTTCTGCAAACATTTTGGTTCATTACAGTTTCTGTGGGTTTAAAACAAAGCACATGTTTAAGTATCTTTTTTAATTAATCCCTGATGAAGCCATGTGATTGCAGAAAACAATTTGTAGGAGTTTATATTTTCTTAATACTACAGAAATAATATCATAAATATACTTTGATAAAATGAATGTTATATGATGTTTGCTGTTATTGCTTTATCTTAGGCTACTCTTTCTATTTCAGTTCCTGATTTTACCTCTTAAGAATTCCTGTGGTGTTTACAATGACAACTGACACACACATCCAGAGAATGTTTCATCCTACCTCTCTTAGCCCTTAGTTCTAACTTTAGGACCTCGTACTCTATTGTAAGGAACAGGGAAGGGCTGTTTCTGTTCATTGACTCTGAATATACTTAGAATTCTGTTCTACTCTGTTCTGTCCTGTTCTCTTTTAATTTAGACGACCCTCAAGAGAAATCTGTTTGATCTAATATATCAGCCTGATCTGAAAAACACCCATACAATATAAAGCCAATTTGTCTTTAACTTGCTAAACAGGTACAGACTATGCCTCCTGCAATCTTTCCCCTTTCTGCTCTCAGAGAAAAATATTTAAAAAATAAGCTCTCAGTTTTAAAATTTGAATAATATTTAGTTCTCCAGTCAACAAAGATGTTAGAGCTGACACTTTTCATTCATTGCCTTGTGAAATGGGCATATTTTATCCTATACAAAGTGAGTATATAATGTTCCACAAAAGAAAGTGAAAATTAACAACATTGTATATATATATATACTTTTATATATATATAAGAATTTCAGCACAGCTTTCTACAGATTGAGAGTTTAAATTAATGAATTTTTGTTGTTGTTTATAAATCATGAGAGTAACATTTTTAAAGACCATTTTGCAAACTTTTTTTTCCAAATAATAATTTGAGTGTCATTTAAGGCTTGTTTATAAATTACCTGGTTATGTCAATTTTTAATTAGACAATTCCAATTACCTAAGATGTTGAATGAAGATGAGATGGTTCATCATATTAATTTTACTTGGCTGGTAAATTCATAAATTCTTTATAACAGCCCAGGAAGTATAAACTAGCCAATGGGAAGGCTGTAATTTGGACAGTTGTTTTATTTCCCACCCTTCTTCATATGAGGAGGGCAAATTTGAAAAAAAAAAAAAAGAAAGAAAAAAAAAGGAAGCACATGGGTTGAAATAGAAACAGATTTAATGAAAAAATAAAAACCTTAATCTCAGCACCAATACTAGTATAAAATACAGAAGGTTACGCTCAGTCAGTATAGGGCTGGCGAGCTGCACCCTCTCAGCAGTGAGTGCTGACACCACACACAGGGAGCAGCACAGCTCCAGCCAAAACGCGACAGTCACCGCATCCGGCAGGGCAGGTCTCAGGAGCACAGAGTGGGGCTCAGGAACGGGATGGCAGGCGAGACCCTCGAGGGATGGCAGCCATCAAAGAGAGAGGGATGTCCCAGACAATTTTGTCATTTATAGGGAGTGTGACGTTTATGGTAGGGAATACTTCTGTTGGCCAGCTCGGGGCAGATGCCCTGGCTTTCACCCCTCCCAGCTTCTGCACCTGGCTACCTCAAAACTGCTAAAGACCTTGATCACTGTGGAAACCTGCATTCCATAGCTGGCCATAAACTACATCAAAGTGTCTTATCAACTTTGTTCTCACACAATTAAGTGCTGCAGTCTGCTCTAAAATGCAGCTTTTCTGTGCAGAAAATTAGTTTTATGTTTCTATCCCAACAAAACCAACATGGGGACTAAGTCAACAATAAAGGAAGCTTTTTACTTACAAAAAATATAACAAAGTATAAGAAATTATATTGAAAAAAACATTATTACCATGACAAGCTCATTACCATGATAAGGTAAGTCTCCTGGTCTTGTCCATTGTTGTTACTCCTCCGCACATCCTGGTTGGCAACCAAACCACTTCTGGGCATTTCTTGAGACAAAGATCACCTTCAGTCCTTTACAAGTATATAACTAATGAGGAAAAGGAGACGATGACTAGAAAAACTGTATACAATAAATCCCAATCCATCTTTGGCCAACTTTGCATGAGGAAATAGATGAGAACTTAAAGCGTAAGTGGAAAAATTAAGTCCATCACTACTACAATATTTTCATATTTTCCATTTATTTAAAAAAAAAAAAAGTTGCATGAATAACTGGTGTAGTTTCCTGGCTTTCTAATGCTTTCTAATGGTCTCTCCATAGGCAGAAGTTTTATCATTTTAGATGGTTAAGAAAAAATCTGGAAAGGCTGTACTGGAAAGAAGTAAAATGCACTGGGGTATTTTAATACTGGCTCTCAGTATGGCAATGAGAAACATAATATGAAAAATAATAAACAAAGCAGGTGCTTAGGGGTTTTTGTGTCTCCTATTAAATTCAGGTCTAAAGATCATAATTTTGGAGAAAAAAAACCTCTGTGGAGATATCAGAATAATTTTGGAATCTACACTTTAGTACAATAGATTCAACACAGTGTAATTAGTATAGAAAAATGATCTTACACGTGTTCATAGACCCCTCATTTCTGTTTGTTCACCATTGAATGTAATGCTAATGATTTGCACTTCCTCAGTACCTTTTATCTTGGGATCTCAAAACACTTTATGAACATTGATGAAAGTTCTCAATACTGAAACTCTATGCTGAAAATCTTCTTCCATCAGTTCTGCACATCTGTTAAATATGATCCCTTTCTGTCTGGCAAAGCAGACGTTTTTAGAGATAGTATAAGTGTACAAGAAAAATATATGTAGTTCCAAATTAATTTTTCTTTTGCTGTACCATCTGTATCTGCTCAGAGAAAGTACATTCCCACAGTTTGTAGGATGGATCTTTTTGTAATAGTGCATTTAGTATTATGTTAATTATTGGTTTAATTTTGTTTAGTGCTTGGATGATACCAGTGAACAATTTTAAAAGATTTAGATGGTGTTTTGCTCAAGAAAGTGGTGTGCTTAATTCAGACCTTTAAAGAAGACATCTCTTTTTGCTTTGGGTTTATATAAACCTCAAATCCCTTCTGATTTCAGCAGTGTGATGCAATCCTTCTATCAGAGAGAAGACAAAGATAAACACACATACAGAAAACCATGTGAAAAAGAAAATTAATACAGAATATTTTACAGCCACCCATTTTCAGTAGAGGTTTCACCAATTATAAAGTATACAAAGAATTAATAGTTCTGGATCTAATGAGACTCTGAATCATGTCTTATATATTTCAACAAAATTACCTAACCAGCATTCACTATGAAATTATCCTTAGGGTTTTGTCTTTGCCTAGTTTATTGAGACCAATCTCATAGAATCATAGAATGTTTTGTGCTGGAAGGGACCTCAAAGATCATCTAGTTCCAACTCCCCTGGTATGCAATTAGGTCTGCCCAGAGCCTTCTCTTCTCCAGGCTGAACAACCCCAACTCCCTCAACCTCTCCTTACAGGATAGATACTTCAGCCCTCTGATCAACTTTGTGGCCCTCCTCCGGACTTGCTCCACCAGCTTCATGTCCTTCTTTTACTGGGGACCCTAGATCTGTATGCAGTACTCCAGATGGGGTGTCACAAGAGCAGAGTAGAGGGGGAGAATCACCTCCCTCAGCCTGTTGGTCACGCTATTTTTGATGCCACCCAGGACACAGTTGGCTTTCTGGGCTATCAACGCACACTGCTGGCTCGTGTTGAGCTTTTCATCAATCAACACCCCCAAGTCCTTCTCCTCAGGGCTGTTCTCAATAAATTCTCCACCCAGCCTGTAGTTGTGCTTGGAATTCTGCCGACCCATATGCAGGTCTTCCTTTTTTCCCTTTTTAAAAATGGAGGTTATATTTCCCCTTTTCCAGTCAGTGAGAATCTCACTGGACTGCTGCAACTTTTCAAATATGATGGAGAGTGCCTTGGCCACTTCATCGGCCACTTCCCTCAGGATCCGTGGATGCAGATCATCAGGTCCCGTGGACTTGTGCACCTTCAGGTTCTTTAGATATTCTCAAACCTGATCTTCTCCTACAGTGGGCGGTTCTTCATTCTCCCAACCCCTGCATTCGCCTTCTGCGACTTGGGTGATGTGGCTAGAGCCCTTGCCAATGAAGACTGAGGCAAAAAAGTCATTGAGTACATTTACTCTCCTTACCTTAAACGTTCATTTGAGCAATGACAAGAGATTTCCCACATGCAGAGTGCTCTGAATGTATTAGGCTGAATATTAGAAGAAATAAAAAGCACCGTATTCATATCTGCAGAAAAAAAAAAATAATCACGATTTCTATTATATTTGTCTCAGAAAACATTTTGGCTTATGTTTGGAAAGTACAGGCCAAAGTTTGTGTTCACTGAAAATGAGACAAATATGCTGAGCTCAGTGGGGTAGCACAGTCTTGCTGTGAATGGAATTAGGTCTTATGACTACTGTGCCTCATAAAAGATAAAATATACTATTCATAACACAGTGCTATTGTACTTGGTTGACAATGTCTAAGTTATAAGAATTAAGATTAGGATCTTTAAAACACCAAAGCCATCAAATTTTCAGCATAAAATTAATGGATATAGGATAACTAATTCCTATACAGGTTTTCATGTAACAATTGTTTGTGTTTGCTGGTACTCTTGTTGCTTGCATATTTAATTATCTTTTTTTCACAATAAAAGACATGTGGGCGCACCTATCTGACTGTTATTAATATGCTTTGTCAGACTGATAATATTTGAAAATGTAGTTAACAGTCAATCAGTAAATACAACTATTATTTTATTGACTCCTGCTTAACAATGAAACATTGCAATGTTGAAAAGTCATAGAATCATAGAATGGTTTGGGTTGGAAGGGACCACAAGGATCATCTAGTTCCAACCCCCCTGACATGGGCATGGACAAGTCACTTCTGAACACAATGCTAAGGTGATAACGGAATGATGATACTAGGTATCTGAGGGGTATTTTATTAATATCATTCAAACACACAAATCTGTACATAAAGCAATGTGCAACCCAAAATATCCAATATTACCCAAGCTGTAAAAATGAGTAGTGGCAACTTTGAGTTTCATTGGCTGCAAGAAGTTAATTTGCGAAGATACATCATGAGAATTAGATACTTGCCTTAATAATTAATAAGTTCTCTCTTAAGCTCTCTGTAATGCATTTTATTTCATTAAATGCCCTTGTATAAATTTTAACTTAGAAACTATTGCATCTTATTATATCTCCTGCTAAAATCATTATTTCTTCCTTTTCCCTCTGCTTCTTTGTTTCCTATTGATTTTATGCTACATTAAAAACAAATATTTTGCATTCAACCTCTAAAACAAACTGAGTTGGGACATTTGCATTGGTTTTCCATTTGGAAACAAAATAGGGTTGAATAAGACAGTTTATATTAAGGAAATTTTGAATTAAATGCCTAGGTATAGGAATTAAATGTGAGCTTGTTCAATATTATCCCATACCAGTTATATAGAGCTAGACTCACAGAATCACAGAATGTTTGAGGTTGGATCATCTGTTGATGGGGTCCAACCCCCCGTTCAAGAATGTTCACCTAAAACAGGCTGCCTTGAACAAAGGTCAGAGAGCTTTTAAATATCTCTGAGGATCATTTGGTGGGAAAATACCTTTAAGATCAACAAGTCCAACCACTAAACCATGGCCCTAAGCATCACATCTACCCATCCATTAACTGTCTCCAGGGATGGTGACTCAACCACTTCCCTGGGCAGTGTGTTGCAGTGCTTGACAACCAGTTCCATGAAGAATTTTTTCCTAATATCCAAACTAAACCTCCCCTGGCACAATTTGAGGCCATTCCTTCTTGACCTATCGCTTGTTAGTTGGGAGAAGAGAGCAACCCCCTCCTTGCTACAACCTCCCTGGACAATCTGTGCCAGTGGTCAGTCACCCTCATAGAGAAAATGTGTTACCTGATGTTCAAGCAGAACCTCCTGTGTTTGGGCCCATTGCCTCTGGTCCTGTCATTGGGCACCACTGAAAAAATCTTAGCTCAGTCCTCTTTGCACATTCTCTTCAGGTATTCATATACATCAATGCTTTCTATCCTGAAGCCTTCTCTTCTCTAGGCTGAATAGTTTCAGCTGTTTCAGCATCTCCTCATAGGAGAGATACTCCAATCCCTTAATCAACTTCATGCACCTTGGCTGGACTCTCTCCAATATGTCCATCTGTTTCTTTTGTAGTGAGGAGCCCAGAACTGGACACAGTACTCCAAGTGTACTTGGCTCTGGTGAGGCTACACCTCAAATATTGTGTTCAGTTTTGGGACCCTCATTATGAGGAAGACACTGAGGTGCTGGAGCATGTCCAGAGAAGGGCAACAAAGCTGGTGAAGGGTCTGGAGCACAAGTCTTGTAGGAGTGGCTGAGGGAACTGGGTTTTCCTCAAGGAAAGGAGGCCAAGGGGAGACCTTGTTATTCTCTACAACTACAGGAAAGGAGGTTGTACAGATGTAGGTGTTTGCCTCTACAGGAGGGCAGGGAAGGGCAGGGAAGGGAAGGGCAGGGAAGGGAAGAGCAGGGAAGGGCAGGGCAGGGAAGGGCAGGGAAGGGCAGGGAAGGGCAGAGAAGGGGAAGGATATTTTCCATTTTTCACTAGGATGATTTAAATATGTTTATTTCTGGAGAAGGAAAAGAGAAGTAAAGGACAAGGAAAAGAATCTTTTGAAATTGTACATATATAACAAATTCAACAAGCCGCATCTTACCTGTGTGTAAGACCAGAACAGCAAACAACAACCTTTTCTAAAAAAAAAGCTGTTCTGGGCATGGAGCACAAAAAAATTGAAGACCTGTTTGTACCATTGTCTAGGTTTTTAATTCTTTTTAAATAGTATGAAAATTTTCCAGACAGCTGAAATGGGAACTATGTCAAGACATAGAAGAAAAGAAGAAAGAGTTCTTACATGGTCATTTCAAGTTCTAAAGCAGTAGTACTTCCACAATATTATGCTCCCAGGAATTAAGTTTGAAGAATCAAACTGCTGGTTTGTGTAAATGTTTAAGAATGAGAGATCACCAGTGCTTCTGCACCTGCAGTAGTCCATTATGCTTAAGCACACTACAATTTTCAAAAGGGAATATGCTGATCAGATATTAGGAAAAAAAATCCATAGTGAGTGTAGTCAAACTTTGAAACAGATTACCCAGAAAGGTTATGGAGTCTCCACTGTTGGAGGTATTCAAAACTCAACTGGGCAAAGCCCAGAGTGACCTCACCTGAACTGGTCTTGCTTTGAGCTTTCATTTTAACCAATGACATCCAGAAGTCATTCCCAGGCTATATTATCCCAAGATTCTATGTTTAACTAGTGACTATTTCAGCATCCATGGACTTTTCAGTTCCTAAGCTTAAACATAATCCTTTCAATTCAGTTTCATTTTTATACACTGAGATTTTTCATAAGACGGACCAATTTCAAAGACTGTGTATGCTTTAGAATGGCTAAATAATTGCAGTGTTAAAATTATTACAGCATTTTTGGTACTTCTCTAATTATCACTTCTGGACTATATTCATAAAAAATGACTCTCATATATTATTAATGTAACTCCTCTAATTGCATTCATACATAAGTAATTATAAATTGTAACTTTTATTCATTAAATTGAAAAGGTTGAGAGAATTGCTGACATTCAAAGAAGTTTCACAAGACTATTTTAGCCACAGCTTAGGCAGAAAATGTATATACAAATCTACAAAAATTACTGGTATTTAATTGTTGTATTTATTTCTTGAGATACCTTCAGAATAAAATATGTATAAAGATTTGTTGTTATATTGAGAAATCTTCTCTTACAGAACTCCCTACTGCACTGCTAGAATAGCTAATATGTTTTTATGGGCTGACAATTTTTATATTTTTTGTAATCTTTTTTCTTACTGATTAATTAAATACAATTTTAGAAATCTTGGCCACAAAATAAGAGGCTGAAATTGAAGAGGAAAAAAAAAATCTTAGTCAAGGACAAAAATGAAAGAAGCATGGGACTGTTATAGCTCTCTAGGCTCTTCCGTACAGCCAAGGAAAATAATCTTCGCTAGACCTATGACTCAGAAAAGTATTTAATACAAAATTAGTTTCCTTGGGTTTGGTTCAAAGGCATAAACAAAGGCGGCAGGTATTTAGTGGAGTAGTCTTCTTCCTTCATTAATATCAGAGGAGATGGTGATTAGTCTTTTCATGAAGGGCTCTTTCCTCTTATATGACCATCTTTTTTTGCTGTTGCCACAGAAATGTGTATATATATACATATATATACACCACATGTGTGGTATATAAAATTACTTTCCTTCTTGTCCCTTCACCTCTAACAGCAACAACAGCTGTCAAGAATCCATCACTCTTCACTAGTTCTGCCCTTTCTCTCTTTCCTGTAGCCAGTGCATGCCATGACATTTCTGTTCCTCTTCCAGGAGCAGGAAAGAGGACTAAAAAAAAAAAAAAAAGAAATTTAAAATATAGGAACTGAATTACAGAATAGAGCCTTGGATACAAGTTTCACGAAAGGAAAGGAAAAAGAAAGAACAAGGCCCCCTCCCAGGGTTGTCTTCCCCATTTCCTCTTGTTCACCTCTTCTCATTGTCCCATTCCAGCTTTCCTCCTGGAAATATTGAAAGCCTGGCTTCAGCTTCCTAAAACATAGACCGACCCACTGTTCAAGTCCCTTTTCTATGACATCCTTTCCTTTGCTAACATGCTCAGTGAATGCATTGCTCTAATGTTTGCAAATCATAGCCTGTGGAACTTTCTGTGACAGTGCCACCAAACCAGCAAAAAAAATCCCTCCTAATATTCTGATTCACACTTCTACTACTCATAGACCTAATTCAGAAAAGGATCTCTATTTCACTGCACCACTCAGCACATGTTTAAATTTAAGAATACTAAATACTTACGTAACAATTAACCTAAACTGGTGCTTTAACTAAATACCTGGTAACCTTTGCTGAACATCAGCCTGAGACTGAAGTTTTATCAGGGAAAAACTCCCCTGAACTTCAGAAGAGTTTCACTGTGTTGTAAATAAAGTTAGTATTTGACTTTGAGGAAATACTGCAAAGATGTCAGAGAAATAAATGAAATGTCTGACTCTGAAAAAGTCAGAGAAATAAATATATAACAAATGAAATTCTAGTTTCATTGATGTCAAACAAAAAATTCCTATAGAATGCAATAGAGTAAGGATTTCATGTCACTTCTTTAGACTCACTGACCTGGACAGAGCATCAGGCATCTGACTCCTCTCTTCTCCCTTGTGTTGAATAGTACTTTATAAATAGACCCTATGAAGTCAATAGTACAATTTGAAGAATGGCATTAGTCAGCATGAATAAAGGTAATCGAAATGTAGCTATTTTTACTAATGAATGTGTTTTTAACTGCCAGATACAGAGCTAGGGAAAGGACAGCAAATGGAGGATATTTTTGCAAGTGGAAGTATTTCTTTCTATTTATTTATTTTTTGCTGAAAGTAATTAAAAATAAAGAAAAATTACCTTTTTATCACATTGTAAAACTGGAAATAGTAAGATTTTATATTTTGCTTCACTTAATGAAAACCTGTAATTATCATCCCTATAGAAACTGTTACACACTTGCATGTCTGAGAACCCGTTTGCTATTTGTAACATATGCTTTAACAAAGCTTGTTTCAAACAGCACATGACATTTTGATGGATATGTTTATATATCCATCATCAGATATGGAGGTTTAGTTCTAAGTTCTAGAGGTATGGAGGTTTAGTTCTATTCTTCTAAATGAAGAATATTCTGATTATTACTAAATAAAAAACTGATATTTTTATATATGTAAGCCCTATCATATAAGATATTACATATAAAACATATAAATATACTATTATTTAAAAGTGTTAAATGTACTTAGAAAATACTTACATATACAATATCTTATAAATCAAACAGAAATGTTCCATGAGGACAAGAGTCCATGTTGACAACTCTGTGTTTGGAGCTTTTTCACTCTTAGTAGGTTCTATGACCTCCATCAACACTTTGTGCAATGTTTTACACATTTCACTATAACTGAACATTTAAACTATATCCACAATGTAGTTATTGGTTTGAAATGTAAACCTGACATCATTATCTAAAGCATAGAGGCCAGTAAATGGCAGTGTACCCTAGGGGTCAAAATCAGCTCAAACTTTTCAACATCTTCATTAATGACCTGAATGACAGGGCAGAGTGCCCTACACGAGTATGCTGGTGATGCAAAACCAGGAGGAGTAACTGATACACTAGAAGGTCATCCTGCCATCCAGAGGGACCTCAACAGTCTGGAGAAATGGGTGACAGAACTCTCAGCAAGGAAGTTTAAGAAGCAGAAGGGCAAAGTCCTGCACCTAGGAAAGAACAGTGCCACAAAACTGTACATGCTGGGGGCCACCCAGCTGGAAAGCAGCTTTGCAAAGAAGGATCTGGGGGGTTCTGGTGGACACCAAGCTGCACATAAGCCAGCAAGGTACTCTTGTGGCAAAGATGTCAAATGGTATCCTGGGCTGTGGTAGGAGGAGTGTTGCCAGCAACTTTCAAAAACTGCACATGGACCTGGGCAGCCTGCTATAGATGGCCTTGCTTGAGCAGGGAAGTTGGGCCAGACGACATTCCAAGGCTACTTCCAACCTCAACCATTCTGTGATTCTATAATTCTGTGATTCCATTTCTGGGAATATGCAAAATTAATATTTATATACCTTACACACTACATACTATACATTCTGTATTACATATTACATTATAATCTGTATAGTATATACTGTATGAGGTTATGCATGCTATAATATATATCATGTGTGTTATTTAAACTACATACTACTAAAATACTAATAATAATCATATTATATCTAAATTATAAATATTTATCTACATATAAAAATAAAATTCAAAGGTTCTTTTGTGGCCTTGACTAAGAAATGCAATTAGATCTAGTTTTGGAACTGTTCTTCAGTTTCATAGATAAAAAAAAAAACCCAGAAGGAAAGAAACATTCTTTAACGTCACAGTTAAACTTGTTGCAGGAATGTAGTGAGTTGACCCTGGCTGGAGGCCAGATGCCCACCAAAGCTGCTCTGTCACTGCCCTCTTCAGCTGGACAAGGGAAAGAAAATATAATGGAAGACTCATGGGTTGAGATAAGGATAGGGAGAAGTCACTCACCAATTACCATCATGGGCAAAACAGACTCAAGTCAGGAAAATTAATTTAACTTATTACCAATCAAATCAGACTTGAGTAATGAGAAATAAAATCAAATCTTAAAATACCTCCCCCCACCTCTCCCTTATTCCCAGGCTCAACTTCACTCACAATTTCTCTACCTCCTCCCCACCCAGTGACACAGGGGGATGAGGACTGGGAGTTGTGGTCAGTTCCTCATACATTGTCCCTGCCACTCCTTCCTCCTCAAAGGGAGGACTCATCACACTCTTCCCCTGCTCCAGCGTGGAGTCCCTCCTGTGGAAGACAGTCCTCCATGAACTTCTCCAATGTAAGTCCTTCCTACAGGCTACAGTTCTTCATGAACAGCTCCAGTGTGGGTCTCTCCCATGGGGTGCAGACCTTCAGGACGAGACTGCTTCAGCGTGGGTCTCCCAAAGGGTCACAAGTCCTGCCAGAAAACTTGCTCCGGTGTGGGCTCCATTCTCCAGGGGTCCACAGGTCCTGCCAGAAGCCTGCTCTCTCATGGGTTTCCCACAAGGTCACAGTCTCCTTCAGCTGCCTCTACCCACTCCGGTGTAGAGTCCTCCACAAGCTGCAGGTGGATTTCCACTTCACCATCAATCTCCATGGGCTGCAAGGAGGCAGCTTACCTCACCATGGTCTTCTCCAGGGGCTGCAGGGGAATCTCTGCTCCAGTGCCTGTACCATCTCCTCCTTCTCCTTCTTCACTGGCCTTGGTGTCTGCAGAGTTGCTTCTTTCACGTATTCTCACTCCTCTCTTTGGTTGCAGTTGCTCTTGGTTTTTTGACTTTTTTTTTTGTCACTTCTTAACTCTCTTATCCCAGAGACGCTACCACTGTCACTAATGGGCTTGGGCTTGGCCTTGGCTAGTGGTGGGTCCATCTTGGAGCCAGCTGGCGTAGGGTTTATCAGACATGGGGGAAGGTTCTAGCAGCTTCTCACACAAGGTACCTCTGTAGCCTCTCCACTGTCAAAACCTTGCCATACAAGGAATTAAAATCCACACCAGTTCTTTGCTGGTTTTGTTTAGGTGGGGTTTGTTTGTTTGGTTTTGTTTTTTTTTTCCTGTTCAGGAAAATCTGTGCCATATTTTCTTCAACAAATTAATGCCTTGATGCCAAGTTTGCATTCTTCTAAATCCACACAGCAACAAACAAACAAAAAGTGGTGATTTTGATCTGAACATTAAAAACGGGAAAAGCTTCCAGGAAAGCATGAATAGGAGTCAAGAGAGGCATGAAAAAATTAGAAACAGAGAAAATACATTATCTTCTCTAACACTTCTAAAATTGGAATGGAATTGCAAAGAGTAAGAGGAATATTCTCTTAATAGTATTCCATTAAATTCTTGCGAGTGATTTTCTGACTTGATATGCTGATATTCAAACACTTTAGTTAGTGTTGTGAAAAGTAAGAGAGACATTTCCTTAATGAGAAAGCTGTATACTGTTATATAAGAATATTAACAAAATATGAAAATATCAAATTATGGGAAAAATAATTATGAAGGAAGATATAAACAGTTAAAGACAATACAATCAATAGTATTGCCAAGAACTGAGAGGTATTTGCCAACTTGTTTGGAAAACAAAACGATGCTCTACATATATTTCAGATGTTAGAAATGACAATGGTACCAGCCTGAAAGACAAATAACTCTCAGAGAACATAATAACCAAGATGCTAGTTATTTGTTGCTTTTGTTTGTTGATTTGTTTGTTTGATTTTCATAAAGAAGTTTTGTATTCACATCTTTTTTGCACTTACAGAAAAGTTCTGCATTCTGTCTCCAACAGTATTGCTTGAAACGGTAAAACATTGCAGTTAGAAAAAGATTTCTCTGCCTGTCATTCAAGTGATACGGTCCACAGATCTGTTACAATGAATAGTTCAGCTTGCTTGCAGACTTTGGGCAGAACTAGACCTGCCAATCACCTGTCATAAAATACATCCTCAAGTACAGAATAATTCATATCTACTTTCCTAAATTACAGAGATTGTTTTATTATATGCTGGGGAAAATGCATAGTAACTGCTTCTGCTCTAGAGCATGGTAAATTCCACCTAAATATCTTCATAAATCTATATATTTCAAGAACATTTTCTATCTTTACATTGCATTAACTATTTATCTGGAGAGTATGCTGTATCTGTAGTTACTCTTACTTGAAGAGAAAGAAATGTTTAGGTAAGCAAACTTGTACTATCCTGTACTTTATGATAAAATCCACAGACACATTACAGTGCAATTTTTATGACAGTGAGGTAATATCTTTATAAGAAGTCTTAATCTTTAAATATAGGCATTTAAATTACTTGGTACCATAACTCTCTCTTCTTCTTTCTCATGAGCACTAACTTACGTGGAAGAATTCCGTTAAAGGACAATAAACAGAATAGGTTAAGATCAGAAGATCAATATACACATACTGCTGAATTAATAGATATTTGCTAGCTCTCAAAAGAGGGCACGTAATTACTCTGCTTTAAAGAATGACTTTAAAGTTCAACTGAAGGAGAAACTGAATGTGCTTATGTAATCAATACTATAATACTTGTTAAGGGCTGCTTGTCTAGATTAAAAGGACAATATCAGATCTCACTTTAAAAAAGGCTCCCAAATTTCAGCTTAAATAAATAGACAAAAGTTTCAGTTGTAATGGTTCATATAGTGGGTAAGACACCATTATCCATCCCTAAGACCATCTGGCACTGTATGACTCATGCTTGTGCAGTTAAATTCTCTTACCTCACTAAGATGTGTGTCCATAGCACATTCAACCTACCTAGTAGGGATGATCTCTGATCTGCACTAATTTTCAGATTTTTCTCTGGAATATTTGGGACATAACTAGTTGGCCAAGGTCAGACACAAAACAGAGACCAAGCTAAGAATTAAACAGTGAGAATGATCCACTCTAGCACTTCATCCTGTTTAGCTTACAGTTAAAAGTATAAATGCACATGTGCAAATCTATTAGGCTGCCTGTCATAGATAAGTATAAGAATATATTCTGCAGAGATTTCATAAGGTATGGAACAGCTGCCCAAGGACATGCTCTTCAAGCTTAGAGGTTTGGAAACTATGTATTACCAAGATACTTATGTTTGTAAGGATTGTGTATCATTTCCTTTCTTTTCTAGGCTGAAAATATTATGTCGCAGAGACATGATTTTTTGCTTTGACGCTGCTGTGTAATCACAGTCATGTCCTTCTGGAGAAACTCGAGTTCATTTCTTTACTCATTTAAAAAGATTCTGCTTCAGTGAGTGAGATATGTTGTTCTTACTGAATTATCTTTTGGGATCATCAAAGGCAGGAATACCTCTTACACTCATAAGGGAATACTGTAACCCTTCTGTGATACTTGGACATAGCGAGCTGTAGTGTTAACTTAATAAAGCTTGAAAACAATAGCTTTTAGTGTTAGAAAGACAGACAGCAACTGTCTGATTTTCTATCCAATCTTTCATATTGTCCAGTTGCTCTGGTACAGTCAAGTCAGATCCTGCCCTGAAGGATAAACAAATCCTTTATAGACAGTGCTGTTTCTTAATGAAACTGGGAGGTGAGATGTTGTACCTCCCCAGACTGGTTCTAGACTCATGTATCTTACACCTGTGGTGGATCTAACTGGGAGGACTATACAGAAGATGTATCATCTGGAAGTTTCTCTAATCATTTGAACCTCAGAGCAGCAAACTAAACATATTTATTTCTTATCAGAAAGCCAACCTCCTTTTTAAAAAAAAAGAACCACATTTTATGGTATTATGGGAGCATTCATAGAACCTTAACAATAGCATTGTGACTGTGAACTGTAATTATTGATAATTGCTACTGCTATGTGTAAAGTTGTCTGTTCATATGACAGAGCAAAATCTACAGAAATAGCTCTAATATATATGGTGTCATTGAATCACTTTTCCTTTTCTTTAGATCAGTGAGAGAAGTTATTTAAAAAGAAAAATAAATAAGTAAGATTTAACACTAAGTACCAGTACTTTCTTGCAAGATATCAGAGTTCATGTGCAACAGTGTTTTTTAAAAGGAGATTTTTATATCAAGATTTTCTTTAAAATGCTTCAGAAAGTATGTGCCCATGAAAGCTATCTAGATATTTCACCTTCTTTCCACAGTGTTTCCTGACTGCTCAGCTCGACTCTCACTGATACTTCTCCAGCCAAGCAAGGCTGTCCAGGTCTGAAGTCAGTAGAAATGAAATAAGGAGTTCCAGTCAACTGCTGAGAAAAACATTGATCTGATTGGAGGCCTGTTCCACCATCCTTATCTTAGATCAGATAACTAAAGCTAATATAAAAAGCTGTCTAATATCCTCTGGTTGGGAATATTTGTATTTGTAGAAGAGAAGAGGACAAGGAAAGAAGAACTCTTTGAAGCTCTTCCCTTCCCCTTTTCTTTCCCTTTTTTCTTTCCATTTCCCTTTTCTTTCTTTGTCTTGAACCTTACTCTTCTGCTCCTTTAAAGCCAGAGTACTTTATATTTCTCCCTCCTCTGTTGCCACCTAGAGGAAAGCAGAGCTAAGAGCTGATGATAAACCGGGACAGGGTCCAAAAGAACTGGAACTGACAGAAGTTGGGTCGGCAAACTCCTGTAGTGATGTGGGAGGATATGCCCTGGTGGACACACAGATGGGAAACAGCCTCCACAGCGGAGGCTTTGCATCTATAAATTCTCCTAAAAGTCCAGGCAGAAAGAGCTCAGATATTAATTCTTCACCCATTCGTTAATAAACGTATTGTTCCTTAAACATATCTAATCTATATACTTACAAAACAAGGGATTTACATGTATATGTACTCTAGTTTTAATCTAAGATATAGACTTACATGCTGTAACATGTACTTACAAGCTGTACAACAAAGGCTTCTGCGGCTAGCAGCCTGTATTATAGTTTAATACTGCTAACTAGTGGAGTTAGATTAATTTATAATGAAAAAGGTTCAAGATAATCCATAAGCAATGCAGGAATCATATCAGAAATAAAAAATCCTATCCATTTTTTTTACAGCAAGTGAAAAAGAAATCTTCTCAATTGATCAATTTCCAACCACAAGATAAGAAAATTTAAAATACCTTAAAAATTTGAAATATCCAGCAAAGAAAGCATTCAGCTTCTGTCCAGATTTCAACGGCAGAAAAATCAATGAATGCAGATACCAACAAGAGTTAGTACAATGTTTTTACAATACAAAAAAATGTTAGAAACAAACAAACAAACAAACAAACAAACGAATAAAGAATGTTGAACAAGTGAGGAAATGCTGTATTCTACCTAACAGATATCAGAAATATCTCATGGTATCAATGGGTGAAACTGAATTATGTGCTTACAGATAAATTCAGAAAACTAGTGTGTTGCAATCTCTGATTTGAATATTAAAAAATAAACTTCTGCTTGATTTCAGACCTCAACACTTTCCAGTCTTGTAGTGGTAGAGAAAGTCTTGGTGTATCCGCTATCATTGTTGTTGCTGATATTGTTTTAATTATCATCATTAACTGGAATCGGATTTTAACCTGCAAGCTTTAAACTTCAAATATTTTATATCTTCCACAAATATTTTTTAAAAAAAGTTTCCTGCTTTCAAAGTTCATTACTTAATTTTTCATCAAAAACAAAGTAAATAGTAGACACAACCGTAAGTAAATTTAGCACCCTTTAAAAATTTTGGATACGCCTTTCAGATTAAAAGAGAACATTCTTTACTATAGAAACAAATATTCTGTTTCTTCATAGGAAACACAAAATTGATAATTTGCCATGTAAAGCAAGGAGGTCAGTCAGAAATATATCCTTTTTGTATCTAGTCTTCCTGTTTCTTGTTGTCTTCAAGCAATCCTAAGGCCCTGATCCAATCTAAAGGCAATAGAAAACCTTCATTGCCTTTGGAACTGGCCTCAAATGTAGAATTTGGATTCCTAAACAAGGTTTTCTAAGCTTCTGTGTATGGAATTAAGAACCTATTTAAGAAAAACAAAACAAAACAAACAACAAAAAAACCAAAACCAAACCAAAACAAAATCCCAAACAACCAACCCCACCCTTTACAAAGTAATCTATATTTAATACATGTGTTCTGTTTTTTATGGGTGTCAAACCCTTTATATTTAAATGTCTGACAGGAGTATTAATGGGTTGAATACCATCAGATTTGCAGCTTATGGTAAAGGAACAAGTTTGACTTCTTTTTTTAAACAAATTGATATTTAACCTTTACAGCTACTCAAGGCCTCCTATTGCTGACAGTTGCACTTGTTCCACGTTGCCTGAATTTTAAGCAAGTCAGTGATACTTCAGGTTTTATCGCAGCTATTTACTAGAGTGCAAACACTGACCTCCACATGACAGTGGCAGAAAGACGCTTCTTTGAGTCATTGATGCTAGGTTGCACGCATAAGATCAGCTCCTTAGAATTCTTTGACAGTGCAATATCTAACATTTTTTTGTGCATTTTCTTCGGTGGAATTATCAGACTGAGATGAGAAGCTCAGACTCCTTACAAGATTTCGATGTTCAATAACAAGATCTGTAAATGGGCGATTGGCTATGTATATTGTCAAGGACAAATAAAAAATTAAAAAAAAGAGTTCAGTTTATGAAACTACCAGGTTGACTGGTGCTTAAACTTACAGCAGTGTTGATCTTGTTCTAATATGTCAGATAACTCTAAGTAAGCTGCGATACTTGCAAAATGTGAGGTAACAGAGACATGCTACCTCAGTCCTTCATTTGTGAAGAACTGGCTTGTCTTATGACACCTTCCTCAGCAGAAGTTTGTTTCTGGAATAATCTCTTAAAAGATAAAATAGACCAAATCATGTTTTAGAAAGGAGGCTACTAGATTTATGAAAGGAATGACATGTAGTTTTGTCTGATACTTTGTAGGGATCTAGTTTCCTTGAGAACGTCTGCCCTGTGTTAGTGAATGCTCATATCTCTTAGCTAGTCCAGATTAAGGCATTACTATTTTTTTGAGATGGCTTAAATGAGCTGGCAAATGCCTTCAATTTAGGACCTGCTGGCATGATAGAGGAATAAGAATCCTGTTTCTGTTTGACCTTGTTAGTTGAACAGAAGTTCTGTTGTGTGCTCTGCCTAAATAGACCACTTGAACCTTACCTTCTGACTCGACTGTAGCAGCTAAACAGTATATAATTTGTGATAGATTTTTTCACAAGATTATTTCATGATCTGATTCTACAAGTAAGCTCTCTAAAATGAATACCCAGTTTCTGTATCTCAGACAAAAACCAGTTGCCGAATCAGAGATGTTTTTTTCAGGGGATCATGCACAAAGTCTTCTGTCAAAAAAGATACATCTCCAAAGAGCTACTCGTGGCTTCTACATGCTGACCAAGCCATTATCCATGTCTAATAGGAAATAAATGATGGAAAAGTGTATTTCCAGTTATACGGAAGCCTTAGGAGACTTTCTTTTTTTTTTTTTCCAGTGGTGAGTAACTTTGCAAGAGGAAGGGAAGGACAGATATCCTAATTAAATGATTAGTCTTTTAAAAGCTTAAGATCTTGCATCAGACTTGTTTATTAGTGATCTCTAGCCAAGTATGATCTGGTTAGTAGAGTCCTTTCCCAAGGGCAAGGACTTAACTAAACATAGCACACTTTTTAATCCATCACTACTGCTGCAGAGCTACTTCTCTTCTCAACAGTTTTAATAGTTAGAACACTTGCCTGGGAAATAGGAGATGTGTTTAATTTCCTTTTCAGCTTCTTCTGCTTCGCAAGGTCATGCTCACTCTGGAGGATTATAGAACAAGAGAGAGTGAAAAAGCAAAAGAGAAAATGGAAAGCTGCTCTTGGATTAGGTCAGTGTGCAGGCAGAAATGCAGGATTTATGAAGACAAGAGACGATCAAATAAATGGAAGCCTAAATATCTGGTGATTATAGTTTTGAAACCCTTCAGATTGAACCTTGGTCTCTCTTTCTGTCACTTGCTTTAGTAATGTGGTTAGTGTACAAAAGGTATGTGTGACTCTTGTCATACACTATTAGGTGTTACTAATGCGAGTAGACTTTTAGAACTTGGGATGCAACTAGAATTAAACCTAAATATCTCTGTGAAGATTTAGTACATGATGGAAATCACTTTGACTTCTTGCAAGTGAGCTTGACTGTAGAGCAACAGATTAACCATACAGCTGTGTAAATTAACTGGCCCGTTAATAAAGCAGCACCTCCATATTGGAGGTGGTCACGAGTTCTCAAGAAAGGATAAGAGGTTACTAAAATACATGCACTTTGGGTTCTGTCCATTGTTTTCAATTCTATATTCAAAGGGCAGCAGCACTCTGAATGGCAATGAATATTGATGTCATCACTAACAGGATAAGCATTTGGAGTGGCACTCAGTGAATGACTGACATTGGGTATACAGCGAGTTCTTATTCTGTCAGAATTTGGCATGTTTCTAGGTGTCAAAGTTAATCCACTGCCAGCTATTTGACAGGATTGTACTTAGTGCCTGATGCCAGTCTCCAAACTGTTCATGATTAAGGCTGCATACAAATGCTGCTTATTCAATTGAATAAATAACAGTTCCACTCATACAAGAAAAGGTGGACTCTCCATACAAACATACTATTTCCACACAAAGAAGTACATAGTGGCATGGGATGCCAAGGTGTTTGTGCTGAGTGTGTGAATTGGCAATCACCTTTGCAGGGCTGGTAGTGGTGAGAAATATTCTACCCATGTGAGGCGTCATATCAGCAGGAGAGCTCTGGGAACATAATTAGGAGCAGTAACTGCCCTGGCTGTACAAAAGGAAAAGCATGTTGAGTTCTCAACCTTTTGGCCAGCACATACAGGGTTAGAAGTCTAGAAATTGTCTTTGGGATTTGCAATACTTCCAGTAGTTTAACAGCTGAAAGCTGTTCTTTCAACTAACTCTTGAGATCATAAAATGTAAGAAGACTCTAAAGAGATGTACACAGAAGAGAGGTAGAGATGACACCCTGCCTTCCCTCCCCAGGGTCCTGGATCTATGTGTTAACCTGTGCAAACATCTCTTTCATACTTCCATAGTATGCCTACAGCTGGCATGACTAAAACAAGTCAGTGTAAGAACAGCAGAGCTGTGAGTAAAAGGAAGTGTGAAATATTATGCTCTTCTTCCTTCACTCTCCTCCTTTACTCTTCAATCTTATAACCTTTCTGTATAAACACACACTGCTTTTTCATAGTAACAAGTAGAATTTTTTGTCAACCATTTTCAAGGTGGCAAAGCAGAGAAGACAAACTACAACAGATGCAAGGAAACCAGCCAAAAAGACGGGAATGTAAAAGGACAATCAAGGAAAAGGTAGGTCATGTAAAACTATCATCAGAGAGCAGAAAATGGATAGGATGAGAGGATGAAAGACAAGACAGTGATGATACCAAGGGAAACTTCCAACATTACAGATGGAACCTTCTAACTAGACATTTTGTACCCTACAAACAGATATTTTAAAAATCTCAGACTTTCATCATCTATCAGATGCTTTTCACATTTCTTCATATTTATCATCTCTCATATAAAAAGTTGTAAGCTTCTTGGGACAGATACTTTTTTGAGCTGTGGAATGCCAGCTACTGACTGCCTAGTAATTATGTCCATACATTATAAGAGTGGTTCAGGTATCCTCTATATCATCTGGAGAAATTTATTTTTTGTGGATAAAAATTGTATATTTCTTGAAATTTCTTTTCAAATTACCTACAGGAAAATAGATACAGCCTAACTTGATTTGGGTTCTATAATTTAATTCAGAATATATCCCTTTTTGAACTGACCTATACAGGATGCTACAAATTCAGTTTTAGCTCATGGGAGTAATCTTCATGGTTTTCAATGACACTCATTTTTGTTCCTTGACTTACATCCATTTTCCTCCTAAATTTACCTTCAATCTAACTTCTTTTCTCCTCTAACTTGTGTCATGCTTTCAGACAACCATGTAATAATGAAGTTAATACTAGTGTCAAAATGGGAAATGGAGGTATCACTAAGAAATGCAGAGCTGAAATGTAGTTGTTTTCCTTAGAAGAAATATTTTATTAAACTGGATATTATTATTATTGTTAATAATAATAAATTTTCAATATTTCAATTGTTTATCCTTTTTCTGTGGTGAAAATAATAATAAAATGTTCTATATTTTCCTGCCTTTAATAGTACCACCTTGGTCTGGTACATGTGATACCATTTCATGTCTGTGTATTCTCAGGTAGGTTTCTTTTCCATTGACATAAACTGAGTTAGATTTTGGGTGTTATATATATTTGTCTAAGATTTCCAAATAGCTGCCAGCCATATCAGTTTGGTTGGTACTACACAGTAGCTCAGAACAGGAAGCTTGTAGACCCAGAGGTACCAGGTATGTCCACAGTCAATAAGTATCAATTTTTTCAATAGGTACCGTACTTAACTGAGAAGTATTTCTTCTTCAGCGGGATCTTTTCACAGACAGCCAACCTCCCCATGTGAACAGGGCTGAAAATTTTGGCCTATTTTGTGCACTTTGTAGAAGTGATATGGGTGTATACACTAAAACTCACATAACTTGGAAACACTGAATACATTGAATCTATGCACTTAAATGGATATCAGCACACAATGATATCTTTCTCTTCAGGAAATCTTGGACAACTGAATGATAGCCACCATCACCATCCTGTAAAGCAATAAGTATGTTACCCAATAATAAGTTCCAAAGTGTTTCCCATATGAAAAAAAAATTAGTTACTCTGTACATGAAAATCATACAACTTGCTTATACTCCACACAAAGCAGTCAGTTTACCTTAATCTGAAGGAAAATAAACATTACATTATTCTCTGGCTTCTTACTTCATCACAAAGTAATGCAGTCTCATTTGTCATAGGACATTGATTGTAGTACTTCCTAATCTTAACACCAGGAGTCAGGTAAAATGATAAGAGTAAGGGTATAGATCTGTTTACTGATGGTCTCTAATAGCAGTTACACTTTTACCCTTTGGTGGTTTTCATGACACTGATGGATTTGTCCATCAGTGTCCTGCCTGATAGATGTGACTGCTACAGGTCAGCACAGGGCTGCAAGTTACTGTCAATAGGTGTGTGCATACACATGCACACTGTCAATAGGTGTGTGCATACACATGCACACATGCATAATATACAAGACATACACGGACTGGCCACACTGAACAACACAGAGTGATGTCTTTACCAGCACCCAGATAATCACACAAAGTACTTACATACCTAAAAAGAAAGCTTTATACATACTAAAATGTCCTAAGTCTCCACCTGATAAAATTCCTAACCACCTCTAGGCAATAACTTGTTTTATTTTGCAAGGCATTCTGGAGAGAGTTCCTTTGGCCCATCTTGGTGTGAAACTTTAAATGTAGTCAGTTCAGTGTGCTTCATTTTCAGTGATGAGATAATCAGAGTTTGGCCACCTATTGTTCTACCTATGATCTTGGTGCTCAATTGTGTTTACTGCAATTATCTTTTAATCAGATAATCTACTACAAGCAGTGGAAAAATCATTTTTATTGAGCTAGCCCAGAGGTAAGAGTCATAAAATGCAATACCAGGTATTTCATTTAGACACAAGAATAAAAATTAGAAAAAAAGTAGCATGGGGTTGTTCAAACAATGGCACAGGTTGCCTGGGGACGTTGTGGAATCTGCAGTCTTGGAGATACTCAAAATCTGATTGGGCTCCATTCTGAGGAACCTGTTGTAGTGGACAACACTTTGAGCAGAAAGGTTGGACTAAATGAGGTCCAGAGGTCCCTTCTGACCTCAACCACTGTGTGAAAATACAGAAGTGCCATAGAAAAGTGAAAAGTGAATATGTCTGTGCCTATCTTTTCACCTGAAGGAATATGGGTGCGCTAGCAACCCGGAAAACCAACCATGTCCTGGGCTGCATCAGAAATAGTGTGGCCAGCAGGTCGAGGGAGGTGATTCTCCCCCTCTACTCCGCTCTTGGGAGACCCCACTTGGACTACAGCGTCCAGCTCTTGAATCGTAAGTACAGGAAAGACGTGGAGCTGCTGGAGCAAGTCCAGAGGAGGGCCACAAAGCTGATCAGAGGGCTGGAGCACCTATCCTGTGAGGACAGGCTGAAACAGCTGGGCTTGTTCAGCCTGGAGAAGAGAAGGCTCCAGGAAGACCTAATCACGACCTTCCAATACCTAAAGGAGACCTACAGGAAAGCTGGCAAGGGACTGTTTCTTAGGGAGTGTGGTGATAGGATAAGGGGAAATGGGTATAAACTAAAAGAGGGGAGATTTAGATTGGACATTAGGAAGAAATTCTTTACAGTGAGGGTGGTGAGGCACTGGAACAGGTTGCCCAGAGAAGCTGTGGAGGCCCCCTCCCTGGAAGTATTCAAGGCCAAGTTGGAGGGGTCTTTAGGCAATCTGGTCTAGTGGAGGGTGTCCTTCCCACGGCAAAGGGGTTGGAACTAGATGATCCTTGTGGTCCCTTCCAACCCAAACCATTCTATGATTCTATGAAAATCCTTCAAACTCCTGGCTACACCTTTGGCAATGCAGCCCCATATGTTGTTAGCTTTCACCACTCCAAGGACATACCACCAACTGAACTTCATGTAATTTTTTTTTTTAAAATTAGTTGTGTGTTTCCAAAAAAAAACTGAATAAAAACATAGAATTTATACTCTGTAACATTTGTCCTTTTCTTCCCACTCTAGAAAAGTTTTGAAAAATAAATGCTTGTGAATAATTAGAAGCCTCGAACATAATATAGTAAAGGAGAAATAAACCACATATGAATATTTTTGTCTCCAAAGTGACAAATGTTTTAAGAAAGGATTGTCTATTTTTTATCAGATATGTTCAAATTCAAGAAAAAAAAATTATGCAAAAACCCCACCAACTTTCTGATTGAATACTCTTTGAGGTATCTCTTCTGAGTGTTAGACAAACTATGTAATATTAAAACACTTGGATAAAGATTAATTCACTTTGTCTTTTAAATAGCATCATGGGATTTTGATCAAGCTACAGCTCTAACAGCTGACATCCAGTTTATAATCCAGTGTTGTAAATTAAACTTTCAATTTAAATTCACTAGAGGAAAAGGTAAAATATGTAATCAGAACATTTAAATGCCCTTTTTTGCTTATCTTTACGCAAAATATTAATAGGTGTGCAAATTTCTAACTGGCAATTCTTTAAGGCTGACAAGAGGGAGAACTGGTTTGGCCTTGTTCTGCTAGGGATTTTTATTTTGTTTGTCTGAAAATTTGAAAAGGTGCTGATGAGATCTGTAGGCCAAGTTATTTGCATGACTAATAAGTTTAAATTTGATGCCATAGCATTGACAGATGCTCATTTTCAAATATCTCTCATGTCTGTAAAGGTAAATGTCAAGCAGTACTTATTAAGAAATGACCTTACTCCTGAGAATTATTATGAATTTGAGAAGAAGAAAAACAAAATAAAGTATAACAGATGTGTCAGCAATGAAAAATTACTCTGTTTCTAGAGACATGTGTAAGAAAAGGCCCACATTTTGCATTTTATTACTATGTTCTCTAGGAGAGACATTTAAATTTCTTCCAGTTGCTATCAGAATTTATTGACAGTCACATTTTATATATAAAATGGAACTTCATCTAGTTTATAAATAATTAATACATGAATAAAACATCTATAATAAACATTCATTCATTTCATATTTTTATAGAGTCTGCCAAGAAGATAGGTGCTCATACTATGCCTTATAATAATACAATTTTGACATTAATAATAAACCTGTGCTACTTCTGTTTGTAATACATTTTTAAACTTCTATTCTTAAATATAATACAAAACAAAATATTGCTTAATTATATGTATTACAGATGAACTTAAATGTTTCGAGATAAGTATTCTGGGCAACAAAGATGGTGATGGGTCTAGAGGGGAAGACGTATAAGGAGAGGCTGAAATCCCTTGGCTTGTTCAACCTTGAAAAAAGGAGACTGAGGGGGACCTCATGGAGGCCTACAGCTTCCTCATGAGGGGAAGCGAAGGCGCAGGTGCTGATCTCCTCCCTTGAGAGGGTGGGTGGGCACTGGAAGAGGCTCTCACCGCACTGAGCTTGACTGAGTTCAAGAAGCATCTGGACGATGCTCTCAGTCATCTGCTCTGATTGGGCTGGTCCTGTGTGGAGCCAGGAGTTGGGCTTGATGATCCTTATGGTTCCCTTCCAACTCAAGATATTCTATGATTCTATCATTCCAATGTATGAGACATGGCACAAATCCAAGCAGACATCCATTCTCTACCCAGATTTTTCGCCGCTTATTTTATATCTACTTAAAGTTCCTGGGAAGTCACATCATGAAGCACAATGTTTATTAAATCCAGTACTGATTCAATACGCTTTATATGTTTATATAACTTTGTATAAATCTTTGCAAGGGAGGTGTATAAATTGAGACTGAACAGAATTGCAAGCCGGGTGTTAATATATTTGGGAGAGTGTTACCTTAGACCAGATACTGGGATTCCCCAAATGTTTTGTTATGTTCAATACAGTTCAGACTCCGGTGGTATAACTATGATATGTAGATTACCTGAATCAGGTAAGTTATGAATCCCATAGAATTAGTTGTACCAAAAATCCCACTAAGGAGATATTAAAAGTTACTACAGCGGGTGCCATCTTTATTTAAACAGATTTTAGTATGATTTCAAGTATAAAGACATAGTGAAGGAAATGAGAAAACTCACTTCTAGGCTGATAGTACTTGATGACTCTAATTTCAGGAGAATAAAAATAATTTTAAAAGTCATGACATCTTATTAAGAAAGGTGAAAAAAACTTCTGAAACGTAGCTAATTTCTAACTGATTTTTCAGAAGCTTAACATTAAGTACCAGTGGATGGTATAATTACATTATTGTAATTATGGTGTCTAAATGAGATCGTTCTTGTAACTAGATGGGTATCACCACCTCTGGACCACGCCTCAGACAGAGCTGGGATGAGTCTTGACACTTAAACTAATACAACTCATTCTACTTTGAATGAAATGGATAAAATGCTTAGAAATTATTTTATGAACACAGATTACCGTTTTAGCATTATGACAATTAGAAAGGAAAAGGATGAACATTAAAAATTAACAACACATTCAAAAGATAGGTCAAGGAACACACTTTATACCTGGCATATTGCCTGCGTCTCAGTCTTTGGAACCAGATGGCATTTATTCCTCATGGGGTATCATCTTCACCCAGATTGAAACTGTCGTGTTCCCTGAAACCTGACACCTTCACCTCATGATGAAAACTGAAGTATGAGCAGGACCCAAAGAGGTGGCTAAGGGCTTTGAATCTGTCCTTCAGATAAGGTTTTGATAAACAGCAGGGAGAAGAGGGAGCTTGTAATCCAGTTTGCCCTTAGTTTATATTGGCTCAGAGACAAGTTGGTTGAAAACAAAATATCAGAACAATTATATGTTCTTTTGAAAAAGAAATTAGGCTGGATAAAATTACCATAATTATCTTCATTGACTCAACTTATTTTTGTCTCATTATTTTTTTCTGTTTATCATACAAGTTCAAATGTGTCATGTGATTACCATTAACTGAACATTATTGAGGTTAGGTGACAGAAATTTGTTATTTTGTTTAATCTCACTTTGTTTGATCAGTTATTAAAGGTACCTCTCTCTCAAAGTAGACTTGTAATCAAAGGCCTCATTAAAAAAAGAGAAAGAAACAAAAGAACAATTTTAAAATAGAATTATCTCAATCAATTTCTTAATTCAAAGCACTGATAGACATAAATACACAACACACACATGCACACTTACTTAATATTCATATTCCAATTCCATATTTGTTTCAAAAACACTTACGCTGTCCTTGCAAAAAAAAGACACATCATCATAATGATACAAACAGAAATCAGACGATTATACTTTAAAATAAAAGGACCTGTTATATCACATAACTTATATAAAAGATTCACTTTATTCCTCAAAATGTGCTATTCCTCCTTTCTTTGTTGCATATTATTTCAGAAATTATTTTAGTATGGAAGAGACGGGGGGAGGGGGGTGAGAGCAGAGCATGAAAAGTGAGGAAGGACTTAGTCTTATAAATGCAAGGTTTTATTTTTTTTTCTAAGTAACAGTTGGGACAAACAAACAAAGAAATCAACCTCATCTCCTTCTATGACCAGGTGACTCGCCTGGTGGATGAGGGAAAGGCTGTTGATGTAGTCTACCTAGACTTCAGCAAAGTCTTTGACACCGCTTCCCTCATTATTCTCCTGGAGAAGCTGGCAGCTCATGGCTTGGACAGGTACACTCTTCATTGGGTTGAAACTTGGCTGGATGGCCAGGCCCAGAGAGTGGTGGTGAATGGAGTGAAATCCAACTGGCGACTGGTTGTGAGTGGTGTTCCCCAGGGGTCGGTGTTGGGGCCCATCCTCTTCAACATCTTTGTGGATGATTTGGATGAGGGAATTGAGTGCACCCTCAGTAAGTTTGCAGATGACACCAAGTTGGGGGGAAGTGTCGATCTGCTGGAGGGTGGGATGGCTCTGCAGAGTGACCTGGACAGGTTATAACAATGCACAGAGGCCAATGGGTTGAGGTTCAATGTGGCAAAATGCCAGATCCTGCACTTTGGCCACAGCAACCCCAGGCAATGCTGTAGGCTTGGAGCAGGGTGGCTGGAAAGCTGTGCGGAAGAAAAGGAACATAGAATCATATAATGGTTTGAGTTGGAAGGGACCACAAGGATCATCTAGTTCCAACTCCTCTGCCACGGGCAGGGACAACCTACACTAGACCAGGTTGCCCAAAGCCCCATCCAACCTGGCCTTGAACACTTCCAGGGATGGAGCCTCCACAACTTCTCTAAGCAATCAGTTCCAGTCCCTCACCATCCTCACTGTAAAGAATTTCTTCCTAACGTCCAATCTAAATCCCTCCTCTTTTAGTTTAAACCTGTTACCCCTTCTCCTGTCACTGCACTCCCCAAGAAACAGCCCCTCACCAGCTTTCCTGTAGGTCTCAGGAATAGGATCTGGGGATTAATGCTTGCCTGAACATGAGCCGGCAGAGTGCCCAGGTGGCCAAGAAGGTTAGTGGCATCCTGGCTTGTGTCAGGAATAGTGTAGCCAGCAGGAGCAGGGAGGTGATCAGTAGTCAGAAAGATTGGTAAAAAAAAAACAAAAACCCTGTACTCCGTTCTGGTGAGGCCACACCTCGAGTACTGTGTTCTGTTTTGCACCCCTCACCACAAGAAAAACATCAAGACCCTGGAGCGTGTCCAGAGAAGGGCAACGAAGCTGATGAAGGGGCTGGAGCACAAGTCTTATGAGGAACAGCTGAGGGAACTGGGACTCTTTAGTCTGGAAAAGAGGAGGCTCAGGGGAGACCTTGTTGCCCTCTACAACTACCTGAAAGGAAGTTGTGGTGAGCTAGGGGTCAGCCTCTTCTCGCAGATAACTAGTGACAGGACTAGGGGGAACGGCTGCAAGTTGTTCCAGGAGAGGTTTAGGTTGGAGATGAGGAGAAATTTCTTCTCAGAAAGGGTGGTCGGGCATTGGAACAGGTTGCCCAGGGAGGTGGTGGAGTCACCGTCCCTGGGGGTGTTTAAAGAAAGGTTGGATGTTGTACTTAAGGATATGGTTTAGTGGGTAATAAGTGGTAGGAGGGTGGTTAGACTGGATGATCCTTGAGGTCTCTTCCAACCTTAGTGATTCTATGATTGTATGATTCTATGAAACAAGAAAACAACAAACAAATCCCAAACAGATAATCTCAGCAGTTACACATAGGGTTATTATTTTTACTGTCTTTCTGTGGCAATCACTTTGCTGAAGTGCACTTTTAAAAATGATTTTTAAATTTATAGTGAAAACCTGTGAAATCCTGTTTACTGCACATTAGCTGCCATTTTGAATCTGAGAAACACATAACAATAATCTGCATTTGTATAAATAAACTGCCCACATACCAATGGTTTCCCATTGGTGAACATGTTATGTTCTTGCCAGTTTTGAGGTTACCTGTGACTTTGTTACTGTAATCTGGCAGTAATAAGTTGTTATTTATAAAGGCAATTAGAAATGACCAAGAGAGGTATCCAGTTACAGTGTTGCACTGAATATATTACTCAAAATGAGTAGTTGATTTAACAGGAACACAATGCTGCAAGAAACATTTGCAGATACTGTTTGATGATCTTCTCCCTGAAACATCCTAAACATCCCACATCTTTTCCTGGGCCAAACATGGAGTCTGGTCTGCTAAGCATGGACACCCTAACACTTATGTGAAATGTTTAATGTGAATCTGCAGTAGAAAGTGAGTCTTCCCAGATATGAGGAAAAATTAATTATCTCTTTGGCAATTCACAGAAAATGCATCCCCAGGAATCAGATTCAATTAATGAAGTACCAAAAGCTGTATCTTAAGTCATCTTGAGATACTTCTATGCAATCTAGTTTTTTAATTTTTATGTAAGTATTCCAGATATTTCCTGATTAATACACAGTCCCAATAGTTTGATACTTGTTTTTGAGATGATGAAGTAGAGTGTTGTATTGATAAAATATTTGGACTTAGTTATATGCGTTAATAACAAGTATTACAAATAAAAAAAAACAAAAAAAAAAAACAAAACAGGCAAATCCAGCCCATTAGTTTTCAGGAAAAAGGCACCAACCAATGCGCTGCCTTGTAGTTTGATAACAGATGACCTGAGAAACAGTAAGTTCCAGTTGAGTAATCTTGGATGTATCTCAGTCCTGGAGTTGTGCAAAGCATTTGACACTGTCCTGCATGACATCTTCGTCTCTAAGTTGGAGAAAAATGGATTTGATGGATGGACCATTCAGTGGATAAGGAATTGACTGGATAGTCACACTCAAAGAGTTGTGGTCAACAGCTAGATGTCCAAGTGGAGATCAGCAACAAGTGGTGCTCCTCAGGGATTGCTATTGGGACCAGCACTGTTTAACATTATTGTTGGCAACATGGACAGTGGGATCAACTGCACCCTCAGTAAGTTTCTGACAACGAGGCTGTGTGGTGTAGTTGACACGCTGGAGGGAAGGGATGACATCCAGAGGGACCTTGACAGGCTTGAAAGATGGGCCCGTGCGAACTGCATGAAGATCAACAAGGCCAAGTGCAAGGTCCTGCACATGGGTCAGGGCACAACTGGGAGAGGACGGATTGAGAGCTGCTCTGAGGAGAAGGTCTTGAGGGTGTTAGTTGATGAAAAGTTCAACATGAGCCAGCAATGTGTGCTTGCAGCCCAGAAAGCAAAACATGTCCTAGGCTGCATCAAAAGAAGTATGATGAGCAGATCGAGGGAGGTGATTTTGCCCCTCTGCTCCACTCTTGTGAGACCCCACCTGGAGTACTGTGTCCACCTCTGGGGTCCCCAGTACAGGAATGGCATGCAGCTGTTGGAGCGAGTCCAGAGGAGGGCCACAAATCTGATCAGAGGGCTGGAGCACCTCTCCTACAAGGACAGACTGAGAGAGTCGGGGTTGTTCAGCCTGGAGAAGAAAAAGCTCTGGGGAGACCTTAGAGCAGCCTTCCAGAATCTAAAGCTGGAGAGGGACATGGGCATGTAGAGATAGGACAAGGGGTAATGGCTTTAAGCTGAAGAAGTGTAGATTTAAACTGGACATTAGGAAGAAAATTTTTTTATGATAATGGTGGTGAGGCACTGGAACAGGCTGCCCAGAGAAGCTGTGGATTCCCCATCTGTGGGAGTGTTCAAGGCCAGGTTGGATGTGGCTTTGAGCAACCTGGTCTAGTGGAGGGTGTCTCTGCTTATGACAGGGGGGTTGGAACTGGGTGAACTTTAAGGTCCTTTACAATTCAAACCATTCTATGATTTTATGATTCAATGAATCTATTTCAAGTACATAATTGTTGTCTTACAGTACTCTGGTAACCTTATTATATATTAAAGCTTTCTATGTAACATTTATGCTGACTCAGTGTCCTAAGAAAGAAAAGGAAAAAAAACCCTGTAATTTGGTTTATTTTTGTTTCAGCTTTTTCTTGCTTTGTTGGATCTGAATATTTTTACTGGCTGAATAGGGCAAATATTCATAGTCAGACATACATTTCTCCCCTGTATACACACTAGATGAAGATTAAATGGGTGTAACTCAAGTCATATAAACTCCTGTCTGAACTGGCAAATAACTGTATCAAAAAGTACAGGTATTTCTCTCTCTCTTTGAATTAAACTCAAAATAACCTTTGCATGAATACTTTAGCCCTAATTGTGCTAACCGGATACCAGGGGGCCATGATATCTGTCTTGGAAGGGCCACTCCTTTAAAAATTGAAGTCTTGAAGCCTAGTGGCTGAAACAGCTTCCAAGTACAATGGCTTCTGCTGAAGTCAAAACTGAGTAAAACACGTGACATGAGTGACTCCAGTATTTAATTAATTATTCACTATTAGAAATAGATGTACTGATATGGTGTAATCCTAGGTTTGTACTGAAATACAGGAGCATGCCAAAGGAAGTGGTACCCTCTACTCACCACTGGTGAGACACAGCTAGAGTACTGTGTCCAGGGATGGGCTCCCTGGTATGACAAAGATCAATAACATAGAATCAGCTTAGTAAATTTCATTTTTAAGATAAAATGGGAGATTCTAATCTGAGTACTTGGATGTTTTTGCTTTTTACTAAACTAAATTAGAACTGAGGAGAAAAAACATTCAAGACACTCAAAGGATAGAAGTAAGTTGCATAATCTCAACTTTCTAAGGATGAAAGAAATTATTTTTTTTAAAAAATCAAAACCAGCCAAAACTAATCAGAACCTGGAAATATTTTCCATCTTATTTTCCCACACAGATTAAAGATTAACCTCTGTATAACACAACCAGTGTATTATGCATACTCTACACCAATTACTATCTTTGAGAAAAAATCTATCACCTAAGTAGAAAAGAACAAATTTGAAGACTGTCATATTATGTCTGCAGGTGGCCACAACTGTGAAAGCAGAGTGAAAAATTTTGCATTAGTAGATTATTCTATGACAAGATGGATGAGTTACTTCATATTCCTTTCTTCCAAATTTATATTTAGTACGCAACAAAAAAATTTTCACTTCCAGAAAGTACTATGCAATTAAATAGTAGTTACATGAATTCATTAATTAGCTAAATGCCTCATTATAGTCTTGGTTAGTTATCCTGTAGGGATACCTTCCTGACAAGCCCTCTCTCATACCCCTGAAAACATGAAAAAGAAACTCAATAAATAAATAAAAAACATTGATACTGCATATGTGGTCAGAGCACTGGGCTTTTATCTGGTGAATCCTTTAGCTGAATCCATTTCTGTCTAAATGAAATGGCTTGTGCTAGTGTTATACAGTCAAATAGAAGAGATATGTAGTATATTCAGTGTGGATATTTACAAAATGACTTACAAATACATAACAAGCACTGAAAATATTAGTATTTTCCATGTCCTTGACAGTATACACAATTATGTACAAGAGTAAGAAAAAAACCTAAATCAACAGCAGGGAATTTGGGGATTATATGATATTATCTCTTGGTGTGATGCCCCCCTCCCCCACCCCAGATCACTAACAACTGCCAATTTAGTGTGCTTGTTTGTTCGTTTGTTTGTCAAGAACAGTTAGTGCATTTGTACATTTATTTGCATTACCAAAGGTAATCTTCAGCAAATTTCTACTAAAAATGATATAAAGATTTTTCTAAGATTTTTCAGAATTACATTATACTGCTTGAGTAGTCACTTTACAGATCATAAAGTGGAACCTGAGTATGAGCAAGTTTGAAAATTCTTTCTGAGGAAATTCAAAAAAGGGTATCAGCAACAGGCAATCCAAACCACTTCGATGTGTGTCTGTAAGATCCAAGAATCTTCCCACCTGGTGGATGAGGGAAAGGCTGTTGATGTAGTCTACCTAGACTTCAGCAAAGCCTTTGACACGGTCTCCCACAGCATTCTCCTGGAGAAGCTGGCGGCCCATGGTCTGGACAGGTACACTCTTCGCTGGGTTCATAACTGGCTGGATGGCCGGGCCCAGAGAGTGGTGGTGAATGGAGTCAAATCCAACTGGGGACCGGTCATGAGTGGTGTGCCCCAGGGGTCGGTGCTGGGGCCCATCCTCTTCAACATCTTTGCTGATGATTTGGATGAGGGAATTGAGTGCACCCTCAGTAAGTTTGCAGACGACACCAAGTTGGGGGGAAGTGTCAATCTGCCGGAGGGTAGGATGGCTCTGCAGAGGGACCTGGACAGGTTGGATCGCTGGGCAGAGGCCAACGGGATGAGGTTTAATGTGGCAAAATCCTGGGTCCT
>VWZZ01004349.1:0-25265 GCA_013399095.1 Psophia crepitans | reverse complement strand
CTGTGTCCAGTTTTGGGCCCCTCACCACAAGAAAGACATCGAAGCCCTGGAGCGTATCCAGAGAAGGGCAACGAAACTGGTGAAGGGGCTGGAGCACAAGTCTTATGAGGAGCAGCTGAAGGAACTGGGCTTGTTTAGTCTGGAGAAGAGGAGGCTCAGGGCAGACCTTATTGCCCTCTACAACTACCTGAAAGGAAGTTGTGGCGAGCTGGGGGTTGGCCTCTTCTCGCAGATAACTAGTGACAGGACAAGGGGAAATGGCTGCAAGTTGCGCCAGGGAAGGTTCAGGTTGGAGATGAGGAGAAAATTCTTCTCGGAAAGGGTGGTCGGGTATTGGAACGGGTTGCCCAGGGAGGTGGTGGAGTCACCATCCCTGAGGGTGTTTAAGGAAAGGTTAGACGTGGTACTTAGGGACGTGGTTTAGTGGGTAATAGGTGGTGGGGGGATGGTTGGACTAGATGATCCTTGAGGTCACTTCCAACCTTAATGATTCTATTCTATTCTAAGAATCAAAGCACCTGCTATGGACAGGCATTAGACTTACACATTTCAGAAAATGTGTATTATCAATAGGTCTGAGGCAGATTTGCAGTAGTTTGAGTATTTAGCAAGGAAGCAAGATGGAGATAAAATTAAGAGTTGTATTCAGAGCCTGACATCATAATGTCATAAATGAATCCATAGAAGCATGAGTTCACAGGCTATCACCATGGAACTGAAGGTGTGCATGACATAGATCAGTTTGCTCATGTATTCACAGATATCATTGCAAAATAAAAATTGAGGGGCTTAGAAGTTTTGAAGGTATCTTTTCACTTTCTGGAGAATGAATTCCACATACATAGCAAGTGAAGCAAAGCATCAGAGACACTGAGAATGCACAGGGCATCCAAAGGATCTCCTAATAATCTATTAATTATTAAATCCTCTGTCTACTCTGCAGAATGAGTGGAAATAAATGATTCATTCCTTTTCCCAAGAAATAGTAGTGAATTATTTTTGGTTTATTTCTTTTTAGAAGGCATAACATAGACCCTCAAAGTAAATATCCCAGCAAAATGAACAGAAAATTTAATAATTATGTTGATATCACTGAAACAGTCAGACCTCCCACTGGTTTCAAAGAGTGGCTTTGACTGACTGACAATCTAGCGTATGTAATTGTGACACCAGTGAAGTCAATGAAAATACTTCCACTAGTGACACTGGGTAAAGATTTCTCATTTAAACCACTCGCATTCCTTTAGTTACATACCCTGTAACTAAAACTTAACATTTGCTTATCATATGCATTTTAAAATTATTTTTAAAGTGTTTAATGTTTCTTGATTTATATACTGCCAAAAACTTTGGAGAGTTTTAAATATCTAAGTAAAATGTGTTGTTATTTCTTACGGTTATAAAATATTACTGTTCTGAGATCATCACTTAGAAAAAAATATATCTCTGTTGAACTGTTTAGGTCTTGTCCTGCAATGTGTGCTAATATCTTAAAGAAATATTTCTGAAATTGAGTGTTTTCCATACTTGTCTTTCCATACAAGTCTTGTTATACTCTAAAATATGGAAATCATAATTTGCTTTGAAGGACTCATTTGATTTCCATTGGTGCAGTGTTATTGATTTAACACAACTGTCCCATTGGAAACTAAAATTAGGCCCTCTGTAAAGATACACTCAGGTATAAAACCATGATTTGTACAGACTAATAGTGGTAGTATTAATAGTACTAGTGGTAGTAGCAGTAGCAGTCATAGTTGTTGTAGTAGTAGCGATACATTCATTCATGATTAAAAAATTTAAATAATGAGTTATTTTTGAATACTAACCAAATACAACTAGTTCCAATGGAAACCAGATTAAATTTATAGCATAGAAGGATTAAATCATTCACGTTATAATGCATGCTGCCCTCAGTCTTCTGCTCTGGCAATAGAAACAGCTTTGAAATTTTTTCTTAATATTTTATTTCTACTGTACCCTCAGTTATTTGTGAGAGTAGTATAATTCTTAATCTGTAGCCCATAAGTAATAATATTCTATAGGATAATATTTCCTAACAAATATTTATACACTGTAGCATGTTTGAAATAGAAACATAATTCCATACATAAACATAGCCTCTCTAAGTAACTATAATGTTTTGTCTCACAAATGACAATGCTAAAAAGTTATATACTATTAAAAAGAAATATGAAATTTCTGGAAAACTGCTAGCATTATAATAAGCAAGTGGGAAAAAAAGACAAGAAAGCATCTTTGGGGTAGGGAAATGTTATATCTTTATGTGTAATTTTACAGGTAGTTTGGCCTTCACACACAGCCAACCATTTTATGTAAAAGTTGCATGTACTATATGGCAATATATAATGAAAGATCAGAGAATAGACCAACTGATGCATTTTAATCGGATTTTATGCAGGAAATGTTGTGGAACAGCACCATCTGCAGGTGTGCTATCATAAATTTAATGTTCTTGGTGTCATTTGACTTCATTAATGTCCTTTTTTTGGTACAGATTTGTCTTTCCTATTGGGGAAAATCCAACAGCCAGTGAGGTATAGATTATTTTGCAGTAGATAAAATGCTGGTCATAATGAACAGTTAAAATAATATAGAAGTACAGAATCAGATCATCTTTTAGCAAACGTTTGAAAGATCTTTTTTCTTGCTTGAGAGTCCTTTTGTTTTTAAGAACTGAGCAGGCCTACATGTTAAGTTATATGTTCTGTGTAACCATGTCTTATATGCAGTTACACAACCTATAATTTTTCTTCATGTGTTCTAAATACTTATTTTCGTATTTGTAAAATGTTAGACATGGTTCTGAGACAGATCAGAAAAGAAAAAGAAAAGTCAATATGATGCTGTATAACATGCTTAGGATTTGCATCAAACTGCTCTATAATGTCGCAATAAAAAGTGCAATTGCTGTTAAAAAAAAATAATCTTGTGCTACTCCCATCAGAAAGCTGTATATTCTTAAAGACCATATTTTTGCCTCACTTTCTTTCACCTTCACACCTTCCAACCCACTGTAGGCGTTTGAAGCAGAAATATTGTACTTTGTACTTTGAAAAATGACCAAATGATTATGTGGAAAATTTGGAGAGAAAAGAGATTAGATAATATGCCATCCATTTGTTAGGATTTATGTGTTTTTTTCATTTTTAAGAAACTCTTATCACTAATTTGGAATGTCCAAGGGAATATACTGAAGAGTAATAAACCCTGAATACTACTCTTATATATTCGAAGGATGTGAATAATTACTTCTTTAATTGTTATAACGCAGAGTTTTCCATGGCAGCACAAAGTCACTCAGAAAAAAATATAATCATGTGCCTAGATCCTAGATAAGTGTACTTATATGTAGGCTTAAGGGTCCAAAGCCATCTGGGCTGGTCTTAGAACCATAGAATCATAGAATTCCTAAGGTTGGAAAGGACCTCCAAGGTCATGAAGTCCAACCGTCAACCTAACACCACCATGCCTACTAAACCATGTCCTGGAGTGCCATGTCTACATGTTTTTTGAATGTCTCCAGGGATGGTGATTCAACCACCTCTCTGGGCAATTGATTCCAACACCTCACTACTCTTTCCGTGAAGAAGTTTTTCCTAATATCCAATCTAAACCTCCTCTGACACAACTTGAGGCCATTCCCTCTTGTCCTGTCGCTTGTTACTTGGGAGAAGAGACCAACACCCTCCTGACTACAACCTCCTTTCAGGTAGTTGTAGAGAGCGATGAGGTCTCCCCTCAGCCTCCTCTTCTCCAGAATAAGTACATGGTACAATATGTACAGAAAGACTAGGGGAAGAAAATGTTACTCATCTATGTGTGTTCTCTCTCAAGCTTAATTCAGTGCAGGACTCAAACAGTACCTAGCAAAATGTGGAGGAAACAATGAGCTACACTTAAACACAGAACTAAAACTTAATCCTTCAGTGCTTTATTTTTATGCCTTTGTAAATCAAATACAGGGTAGAGGTAAGGATTATAGCATAGCAAAATATCACTGTTTTACAGCCATTTTCTCACTTTTTCCACATGTACAAAAGAAATTCTACAAGTTGAAATTCCAAGCCAGCAATCTACATTTAAATATCCCTTTTTAAAAGATCTTAATAAAAAAAAGATTATCTATAACTATTTAATTTATACATTTTTGTCAGAGAGTATTTTCCTGACTATTCTTTATTGCATATTCATTAAACATTCATTATCATTAATATTCATTAAACAAACAAAAAACCCACCAAAATACCTCTATACGTATTTACTAAAGATTATGTAACATAGTGTTTGGAAACACACAACTGTTTTCAGTGTATTTGTCTAAGACTTCCAGGTATAAAAAAACACTGTCATGAACAGGTATAGACAGGAAACATGCAGCTGAGCATTTTTCAGAGAAGTTGATTTTTTGCTGGAAAATGGAAACCACAGCCATAAATACATAGGGTGGGAGACAGTTCAACTGAGGAAGCTGATTACTGATGTCATCTCTAATACATAACACTGTAGTTCCAAAGCATAATGACTCTTTCTTCCCCTATCAGCATTCTATTTCTCCAGGTGTCTCCTCTACATTTCTTCCTCTTAATCACTTTGTTAGGAGGATTTCCCATAATCTTCTATTCTACTTGCCATACTGCCTGTTAAACCACAGCCATAAATACATAGGGTGGGAGACAGTTCAACTGAGGAAGCTGATTACTGATGTCATCTCTAATACATAACACTGTAGTTCCAAAGCATAATGACTCTTTCTTCCCCTATCAGCATTCTATTTCTCCAGGTGTCTCCTCTACATTTCTTCCTCTTAATCACTTTGTTAGGAGGATTTCCCATAATCTTCTATTCTACTTGCCATACTGCCTGTTTTAATATTAAACAAACAAACAAAGAAAACAAACAAAAACCAACCAAACAAACAAACAACCAACCAAACAAAAAACCCCAAAACCAACAAAAAACCACAACACACCAAAACCCCAAAATGGTTCATTTTAAAAACAGAGACGGGCAGGCAGATAAACAGAAAGGGAAAGGGAATAATTCTTGGGTAGTTTGGGCATTCTGCAATTATTCAAAGAGAAATGGTTCCAGAAAGTGAGGGAAACAGTAAATTCAGATTCTATCACTTTAACAAATTCAAGTCTCTTCCATGATTGATTCAGTCCAGAAACATGGAAAACTCATCTCTGTATCCCATGTGTACATATAGTGATCACGTCTCAGGTGCCCATGTGCAATGTGCAACACTGAAATCAGGAAAATATTCACAGGAAGGGAGAAACCTATTCTGTCCCAGCCCTGCTAGGGAATAATACATTCAGTTTTAATTTTGTTATTTTATATCTGTTAAAACTGCCAAAACGTGGCCAATACGGTCAGGTTTGTGTCAAAGTTTCAAGGTTCAAATAACCATAAAATTTTAAAGTAGTTTTCTCCTGATCGAAACTTAAAAAGGTTTCTGAGCTGTTTTATAAGATATGAAGCAATTTAAATAAAGCACTTTATTTCAGAAGTGTTCTTGTGCATCATACACTTTCCGATTTTCAAAATTACAATACAGTAATTCAATCATTGTTATCTTGAGCTGTATTTTATTAGAAAACAAAGTAGGGTGCTACAAATGTCCATGACTTCTAGAGAGAAAAAAAAAAAAGAAAAAGATAAAAAAATGTTTCAGGTAATGACAATCAGTATTTGAGGATTTATTTTCATTCACTGTTTTTGTCAATTTCAAACTGAAAGAATATTAACAAATTTCAATAATTTTCAGTTTCTAATTTCATTCATTTGTTTTTATTCCATTTTTATACTTTTAATTTTAAAACCACGCTTTACGAACTGCCTTTTACGGTTTATCATTTGTTTGGTTGCTTGTAACTTCTTTTTAATAGCCACTCAGGTTTCAAAGCAGGAAAAACAGTCACATTAGAATGCATCACACCTAACATCAAAATGCTTGCAATATGAATGATCCTTTATACGTGGCACAGAATTGATAGATCCGTGCAATGTATTAGATTTCTCTATGCCTTTTGAAGTCAAAGGCAGAGTACAGGTAGCCATGTGGGGGTGGCATGTCTTTGCTGCACCAGATTAATTTAATAGCCAGCGTCACGAGTGTAAAATCCCGTAGAAAGCAGAAGACAGAAGGACAAACCACAGAATTTAAGTCATGAGAGCTAATGGCTGTCAAAGTGCAGGTAAATCATCATTCTCAGTAGGGAAGGAGTATTTGATTTGTATGTTTGTTTTTAATTACTGTATTACAACAGACAGAATGAGGAGAATGGGATGTTAGTAGAGATAAGGTAATGCTACCAACAAAGAAAGTAAGACAAGGAAATGGAGAAGACATTGAGAAAAGCAGAAGGATGATGGGGCGGGGAGGGAAAGGACTTTTTACGCTTCAGAACTACAGCAGTGTATCAGAGATTGTATCAGTAATGGGTTTACAACACCTTGCTGAAGCAACTGAAATTTTGTAGGCTAAAATATAAATTAGAAATTATTCTTGCAGACATGTTTATCACGTCATGAATCCCCAGCAAACAACTTTACGAGGTCTCCCCCTCCATTCACTTCTAATGATATTATTTCTATCGAACTTCATACGGCATTGCACCACTCTCTTCATAGGTTTGCATGTATGCTGCTTGACTAGTTTGACCTCTTAACATCATTCTCTGTTTCAGATGACAGTGCTTTGATAATTTTATGGCAATAATTAAATCATAACAATTTTGCTCGAAGCCTGACAAGAGAAAATGTCAACAGTTTAGTTAAAATTACTGGAATAAGGGCTAGAGAGGAGTAGTTAATTGTTTGAAGGTTAGAACAGAAAAAGTACAGTGGGGAAGGATGGAAAGACGGTGAGGAAAGATGAGATCATACACGTATTAGTGTGTATGGATAAACAAATACAAAACATCTTCTGCAAAAATACATATGCTCACACACATGTATTTATGTATATTTACACACATATATATTTACATATACGTATCAGTGGCTGCTTTCATGGCTCGCCCTTGGCAAAAATCCTACTTAACAATGCTCTTCAAGATAAGAATATGGGTGTAGCCACTGAGAGAATCAAGTGCAACTGGCTGGCTTGTGGGGCCTCTGCCCCCAAACTAGTCATATTGAAGCTGAAGATGACCATCAACTGGATTGAGCAGTTACCGGGGATTACCAGGAGACTCTGCAACAAAGCAAAGGTCACCCCGAGAAACGATATAGGAGAAACACAAAGACCAGTAACGGGGAGAGACCCTGGGGATAAGCGGTGTGGGCAGGCAGGTGGGTGCTGCCTGCTCCACATGGGCCAGGGCCCCGCACCGGTGTGTGCTTGGCACCGCCGGGGCTGCCGCACCGCGGGGGTGGCGGGGGCGTCCCTGGGGCCAGAGCGCCCGCCTCTGCCTGGGGGTTGCTGGGGGCCCCTGCGTGGCCAGGGAGGGAAGGGGGAGAGTGCAGCCCACGTGGCCAGGGAAAGCAAGGGTGCGTGTGGGCAGTTTGAGTGTTAGATTAGTTACAGAAGGATATCTTTAAAAAAATTAAAGTATTTATAAACATTTTGTAACTGTCTAGTATCACAGTTTATCTGTTGACATGGGTGTTGACTCTGTAGTTCACTGATTGGCAGTCACACAGATATCATCAAGAAATCGATAAACCACTTTGATCCTGACTTGGTTTAAGCTACATGAAACAGACGGTGCAACACCATTTGGATTGAAAAACCTTCAAAAAACAAACCCAAAACCAAACAAGCCATCCAACACTCACCTGTAAGTCATCTCTATGGCACTCTGGTTAGGAAAGATACTAAATATGGAAAATCGTTACTTACAATAGAAAAATCAAGTCAATTACAATCACTGCCACAATGTTGCTTGTGATGGGACCTCTGGTTTTAATTCTACATGTTGCTTTCTTTTTTACTACAGCTAAACCTGCACGGATTAGCCTGTGCACCTGGATGTGCTATGACGAGCACTGTACTTTCAGGGCTACTGACAGAGTGATATTCATGCATGAACATCAAGGACAAGATTATAAACAGTCTCAGTTTAATGAGTCCTCTTGAGAATTGGACATTGCAGCTCTGGTCTCTCTGACACTTGTCATTTACATAAAGAATCAGTTTTAAAATCCAGAGATGTGTCAAACACTGAAAAATATGCAATATCCAGAATTTCTTTCTTTGGGAGAACACACTTGAAAGAACACCTCTCAACACATTTACATGCGGGGAAAAATTACAGCTTTCACAAATAAATAAACTCTAGATAAAATATGGATAGAACTGCTTTGACATTGGCACTAGGCCATTTTAATTTTCTATAGAGATCTTTATTCATTTGCAGCATCAAATTTATAATTAAACATTATTTTCAATAACTTGTAAGTACACTTAAATATTTTTATTACCTTTCAGCTAGGAAGCTAATGTTGTAATATATCTGGCTATAAGCAAAGCTAGAACAGATGATAATCTTACATTTTTATAAGGTTCCAAATCCATTTCCAGAGCTCTCAAATAATGATTTGGAAGCTGGCAGATGTAGGAAAATCTAAAAACCAGATTATATACATGAGGATAACAAATAGAATTAAGTCCATAAATGTATTGATAATAATTGATTTTTATAATTGGAATAATTCATACTAAATTTTTTGAAGTTTGAGATTTTATCTACACAGACTTTTTGGCAATTTGCTGTGTGTGTGAGAAAAATTCTTGCCCTGTCTGGTCCAGACAACTGAAGTACTATAATCCACTGGAAATTAAGTGGATAAACAACCCAGATGACTGAATCCTCCCTCTGACATCAGGCCTGTAAAGTCTATCTTTCAGTTTTCAGTTCTCCCTGATTTTTGTTGCAAATAGACCTGGATTTCCAAGGGTTCTTTGACATTATAAGCCGTGCTACATCTTCTGCAGTATATTTGAGGTCATTTTCTGCAGGATAGCTGAAGAAAGCTGTTTCAAACTTTTTTATAAAAATACGTATGTGAGTGTGAGTGTATGTACACATGTATGTGTTGGTTGGTTTGGGGTTTTTTTGGTTTGGTTTTTTTTGTTTTGTTTTTTTTAAATAATGCTTAGATTCCTATTACAGGGTGATATGCCCCAAATAAGTAATAAATTGAAGAATTACAATAGTGACTGTTAATTATATCTGGTATTATCAGAAGTAAATTATTTCTGAATTAAATTACAATTAATTGTTTTCCCCTACTTGATTAATTAACTTTTTTTTTTAATTGAGTGTTTAATGCTCACCTCAGCTATCGTACTTTTCTGTTGTTTTTGTATCATTCACTGTCACCTTTTTTTATCCCCTTTTTTTAGACAGACCTAATCTTTGGTCTTACAACACTAAAGGCAATATGAGTTTTGACATTGACTTGAGTAAGTGGATGACTGATGCCCCGAATGCTCTAACAGAAAACAGATCTCATTCAAATTTTTCTGAATGTGACTCTGTACTGTGCCCTGCTAATCTGTGGTTTATAATTAATTTTTGAACATTAAAATTTCTGAGTATAAAGACACAAATCAAACTTAAGTTCATTTAATGGAAAAGTTACTTTGTTCTCATGGCTCTGCTTTCACCCAGGACTTCTGTAAACGTATCTATAAGAAACATATGCCTAAAGATATGTATTTGTATACAAATAGGTATGTGTTTGTATATATACATATATGCACATGGGTGTGTATGTATGTAAGTCTGTGTATATTCATAAAGATAGATAACTTTAAGGAAAAAGAATTAATGTGGTTGGATAATAGTGTATGTATCCATTTGCTCTGCAATTACAGCTCTGCAATATTGTAAACCAGGCAAACAATACACAGAAATATTGAAAGTAATTTTTTTTCAGTGTCTGTTAGTCTGGTTTTAACCGAACACTATAGTTATAAATATATCCTGTGCAGTAATAACAATACTATTGTAGCTTCATTTTATAATGTAGTTGCACTTATAACTGGTTAACTGATTTAATAAATGAGTTTCAATGATTCTACAATTAATTTGATGTTTTGGGGTTTTTTTAGGTTATTGTATTACTGAACAAGAACAAAAAAAATCTTATAAACATTATTGTACTTAGAGAACAGTAAAAAATTTTAAAGTAATCATATTAAAAGTGTTTTTTCTATTTCCAGAGGACACAGTGGAAAACAGAAGGCTGTTGGAAAAGATTACTACCTGTTGTGGTAATAAGAGAGTTACTGGGGGTTTTTTGGTCAGGTTGTTCTGGGTTGGCATTTTTTGTATGTTTTTCTGTGGTTTGCTTTCTTTTGTTTTTAATGTCTTGTAGGTGAATGTGAACCAGGAAAGCATCCTTCAGTAACTCAGTTTCTTTTGCTTACTTTCCCCTGGACCGGATTGCCCTACTCTCTTTCAAAGGTGACTCTCTGCTATGTTTCATTAACTGATTGTACTACAAGACAGCTCTTCAAACCTCTCTCCAGCAGTCTTTGCACTTAGCTCTCTGCCTTTTGTTTCTGTCAGAGCAGCATTGTTGTTTCATAGAAGCATTCAATTTCTCCTTATATCCCCTTTTTTTTTTGTCTGACTCATGTTTTATCTTTTTCCTGAAGTTCTTCTTGAATGGATTAAATATAGAAAGGAAATATTTAGTAATACATTTCTTTAGATCAATTAAAATGTTTTTAATAGACTTGGGTTTGCCCAGAAAAAGCCTGATTATCCTCACAAATAGTCTATGAATAGCTGTCATGTGGCTGCCTGTAGAGAAAGAGATAACAGCTAATCAGAAAACTATGAATGAATACCATAAATTGTGAAAATAAGACTGTTATTTCATCTGAGCTGATATGATCCTACAGAAGATTGTTTTGAGGTAGTGGGTGTAACTGGTATTCTTCTTCTGCAATGGTCTTCAGAAGTGAGTGACAAACTTTGGGCTGATATTCTTGCAAGGGGGAAAAAAAGGCAACTATTTTTCAAAAACTATTTTCATGTAACAATAGTAACAACATTTTGCTGCATATTTAGCACCGGAAATTTTAAATGGGGAGCCACTGAGAGGTGGAAGTGAAAGAGCCTCATTGCTGGGAAACCTGCAATCGTGCCATCAGAGTACTAGAGGGACTGAGGAGCGACAAAGTGGTGGCTGCTTATAGCGTACCATATTTTAGTCACTGATGCATTTTACCTCAGGTTTATACAAAACATGAGAGAGCACAGCAAGCAAAGAAGTCTTAGCTACTTCCTTATTCTCTTTCTGGTGTTAATACAGCCTTCTCCAACTCACTCAATTAGCATATGGGTTATTTTACAGATGCTGATATACACAGCTGAGTATAACTGGCACAAAAGTGCGGCAGATTGAATTTGCTATCAAACCAGCCAGCAATCAAATTTTCAGAGGGATTGCCTAAAAATGTTCAGGCAGAAAGAGTGAATGTGTTAGCATATCACATCCATTGGGAGTACATTTTTTATATGTCTTGCCTAGAGGGTTATAGGTATATTTCCAAGAAAGTCTTATCTATTTCTCTCAATTCTTTTGAAATGTGTGTATTATACATAAGTGTTTTTTACATAAAAAAGAGCCATCAGCAGTAGTTACAATGTGTTCTTAAACGTATGTTGAAAGAAAAGCAAAATAGAATAAAAAAAATGAAGTGCCACTAGCATTAAAAACACCTGATTATTCAGTTTAAGGCAGCAGGAAACAATCTTCCAGACAACTATACACATCTTTTATTGAGGAACCATCTCTTTAGCCGCGTATCTTTTCATAGAGAAACGTTTATACCTTTAGCTTAATTGGAAAGGCCTATTGATTTACTGAGAGCTGAATGTAGTAGTGTGATTTCAGTTAGATACTAACAAATATTTCTTAATCAAAGTCAGAGGCAACTGCAACCAATTGCTCAACGTGCATTATACATCCAGGTACGGTCAAAATAGACTTTGGGCTTAATGCTTCCTATAACTGTGGCAAAATATGAGAATCATACATCCCACCTTTGAGATGACATGACATAGTGCAATTTTGCTTAAAACTATAGACCAAGAATCAATGTTGATTCAGTCAGATTTATAAGCCCTTCATGCAGACAGATCCACTGCACCAGTCATACGGAACAGCAGGGAGTCACGCTGTGCGAGTTGCCTAACTTGGACTTCATTGTTGCTCATACTGATGCAAGCGTGCTAGTTTTGGCTGGGATAGAGTTAATCTTCACAGAAGCTAGAATGGCTTTATGATTGTGCTGAAAACAGTGTTGACAACACAGGGATATTTTCATTATTACTGAGTAGTCTGGGGGTGTACAAGGAGTTGGGAGGGGACACAGCCAGGACACCCCAACTGACCAAAGGAATATCCTATACCATATGACATCATGCTCAGCACATAAGACTGGGGGAAGAAGAAGGAAGGGAGCGATGTTTGGAGTGATGGCATTTGTCTTCCCAAGTAATTGTTACACGCAACAGAACCCTGCTTTCCTGGGGATGGCTGAACCCCTACCTGCCATGGGAAGTGGGGAATGAATTCCTTGTGCTTTGCTTGTGTGCACGACTTTTGCTTCACTTATTAAACTGCCTTTATCTCAATCCACCAGTTCTCACTTTTACCGTTCCAATTCTCTTCCCCATCCTACTCGGGGGGGGGGGGGGGGGGTGGGCTATGTGGTGCTTAGCTGCCAGCTGGGGTTAAAATATGACAAAACAGCAATTTCTATTTGCTATATGCTTACAAAGATGTAACTGAATTTTTAGACAGTTTCACTCCTCAGATGATGTGGAACATGCCGTACAAATATTGAGTATCTCCAAGGGTATCTAACTTGTTGTCTTTGAGGCCAAGGTGCAACTAAAGGTGGGTGTTGGGAAAGTATATCATGGCACATTATTTATTGCTCTTGTAAGAACTTATGTACACTTGTTTAAAAGATGTAAAGGGCCTTAAATGAGACATTTAGATTTCCGTCTTGATTTCAAGTACTTTAGGACAAGTATTAATTGCACAGTTTGACTTCTGGGAAATAATGTATAGGTTATTGATTATCAGAGTGTAGTGAGCAGAAAATAGTAAGATATGACTAAAATTACTGTTCAAGTATTTGTGACTTACATCATCAACTGGAAAGTCTGATTAAGATCCCAGTTTCAGGCTGTAAGCCAAGAGCATCAGGCAGTACATACCAAGTAAATATTTTATTGTTGCTGCCCAAGCTGGGTGCTGGCAGACAGCTGTACCCTCGCTTTGGAATAAGTCTTGCAGTCATCACCTATGATTTTACTTAAACTGCTTCTAGTCCAGTGCTATCACAGAATATTTTTCAAAGGTGTCCAGGCTTTACATAATTCTTGTACCTGGTAAGGACAAACATAATGTCTCTCCACAACATTCCCTGCAAATATATCTCAGTCACTAAAATGAAAAATCTTTTTTCTCTTCTTCAGAGAAAAAAACAACAATAACTTGTGACAGGGTGAGATTCACTGAATCAGCCAAGCTGAGAGTCCAAAATTCTTATACTATTTTGCTTAATGATACATCATCCACAGGCTTTAGTTTCCTCTTGTGATTAGTTTTACTGCAGCAGTATTTATACCCTGGCATACAGACTGCCTTAGAGGATTCTTGCCATCTGTTGGCTTATTCACATGTGGAACTCTGCTTTGGCTTGTATTTCATTATGTGGTAAAACCCAAATGCGTAGATTCTAAGCATATCACAGAAGTTTGGTACATGTATGAAAAAAAAAATTAATTTATATTTACACACACATATTTCATTTATATAGTAATATATAAACCTATATAAATATAATCAATTATATATGTGCATTCTATTTATTTGTAGTTCAGATGATTTATCTGTTAAAAATTACTTAATCCTGGAAGTAGTTGCCACTTAGTTGAAGAGATCAGCGTAAATCTGTCAAAACAATTTACTATAACTCTTAATGATACAAACAGATTCTCATTGTGTTCCTATGGGTACTGTCCTTACCTTACACAAAGGAATATCAGACTTCATGTTAACATACGAGTTATTCCTTTAATTTTGTTTACCTAAACATAAGAAAACAAGCACATACAATTTAGTAACTTCATGTACAACATGCCTAGAACTGTACATTCAATATCAGATCCTTATCTCTATTACAGAATTTGAACAGTTTTTCAAAGAAAAACTACCAAGCTCATAAGGTAGTTATAACTGGATACTTCATAACAAATGCTAAACTTTAGAATGACATAACTATTTCTGTATGTTGTAACAAAGAAATACAGAATTTAGTCACATATATTTTGTGTTATGCCTTTCTATTCAATAACTGAAAATGGCAAGACCTAAACCAGCTCCACTTCTATATAAACCAGCAACTCATTTCATTGCTATTTACATACATATGGTTCTATGTATAGTTATATAAATAAATAAAAAAAACTATATGTATTTTTATATATATGCAATCACAGAATCAGAGAATGGCAGGGGTTGGAAGAGACCTCTAAAGATAACCTAGTCCAAGCCCCCGGTAAAGCAGGATCACCTAGAGCAGGTTGTACAGGATTGCATCCAGGCAGGTTTTGAATATCTCCAGAGAAGGAGGCTCTACAACCTCTCTGGGTAGCCTGTTCCAGTGCTCCATCACCCTCAGAGTTCAGCTGGAACTTCCAGTGTTTCAGTTTGTGCACATTGCCCCTTGTCCTGTCACTGGGCACCATCGAAAAGAGTCTGGCCCCTTCCTCTAGAAATCCACCCTTTAGATATTTATAAGCTTTGCTAAAATCCCCCCTCAGTCTTCTCTTCTCCAGGCTAAACAGACCCAGTTCTCTCAGCCTTTCCTCATCAGAGAGATGTTCTAGTCTCCTAATCATCTTTATAGCCCTGCGCTGGACTTTCTCCAGTATTTCTTTGTTTTTCTTGAACTGGGGAGCCCAGAACTGGAGATGTGGTCTCACCAGTGCAAAGTAGAGGGGGGAGGATAATCTCCCTCGACCTGCTGGCCACTATCTTCTTAACACACCTCAAGATAGCATTGGTCGTCTTGGCCATGAGGGCAAATTGCTGGCTCATGATTAACTTGCTGTCTACCAAGAATCCCAGGTCCTACTCCGCAGAGCTGCTTCCCAGCAGGTCAACCCCTAACCTGTACAGGTGCCTGGGGTTATTTCTGTCTAGGTGCAGGACCCTAGGTCTATTTGCCTTTGCTGAATTTCATTAGGTTGCTCTCTGTCAAATTCTCTAGTCTGTCCAGGTCTCACTGAATGGCAGCACAGTCTTCTGGTGTGCCAGCCACTCCTCCCAGATTGGTATCATCAGCAAACTTGCTGAGGGCACACTCTGCTCCCTCATCCAGGTCTTTGATGAATATGTTGAAGAAGACTGGACCCAGTACTGACCCCTGTGGCACGCCATTAGGTACCGGCCTCCATCTAGACTCTGTACCGCTTATCACAACCCTCTGAGCCCTGCCATTCAGCCAATTCTCAATTCACCTCACTGCCTTCTCGTCCAATCCACACCTCCTAATTTTGCCTATGAGGAAGTTATGGTCAGTGTCAAAAGCCTTATAATGTATATCACTTCTCCAACAAGGAAATGCTGCTGTGTTTCATAGAATCATAGAATGGTTTGGGTTGGAAGGGACCACAAGGATCATCTAGTTCAAACCCCCCTGCCAAGCAAGTATAAAATATCTTTATTGTTAATTTTAAGTCTGATAAGCTTATCCAGACTCTGATCCCAAAAGTCTTCTGATGTGGACTTTCATTTGTGCTATAGTGGTCTACAAATACAATTCATATAAGAGAATCACTCATCAATACATACAAAATTGTACACTTAATGTATTCCTTGGGAACTTTGAACTACTGTTTGCAGCAGATTTGTAGTCCATTAAAAACAGTATCCTCTGGCAGTAGCTGACACATAACATGAATGAATACTATTCGCAGCCATCTGACATAGTAGAGAAGAAGAAAAGGAAAAAAAAAAAGGAGGTAAAAGTGAGGTGAGAAATTGTTCTGCTTCCCAATAAGAATTCTTGTTCAATGAGGTTCTCACTTCATGTACTCAACAGACTTTTTGGACTGTCAGAAATCCATTTGATTTAGATTTAAGCAATCAGCAGAGGTTTCCAGTCTCCAAGGCTGCAGCATGTCTGTAAGCATGTGAAACAGTGTGTTCCTGACATCATTTCCTTCCAAGGTAACATTACTGGGTAAGGTAAATGTATTTGTGAGTTTGTGTTTAGGTTTTCTAGTTTGAGGTGGGGGTTTTTTGGAGGGAGTTTTTATGGGTTTTTTTGGTCTTTTTTTCCTCCTTCATGTCTGTGGGCTTTGTTCTGGGACTGCATGTAAGTTCTTCTTCATTTCTTCATTTCATCTTTGCAACAGAGTTGTTCACTAGATAAGATCTCCTTTTTCCATACAGAGTCACAGCACAGGACACTATCTGTGCATCTCTACCGTCCAACAAAATAAAAACCAGACCATAGGGTTTTAGTTGATTTTTAAAATTCATCCCATGTCTTATTCAGGTAAATATCTAAATTTAAAATCAGATTCATTTATGTAATTTTGTATTGAAAAACAAAACAAAACAAAACCAAGCCCACAAAAAACTTAGAAGTGCACAGACACAACAGTATAACCAAAAAACACCTTGAGAAACAGAAAAGTTAGATATACTTGCTTTGATATTTCAAACATCCTATTAATTCTAAAACAGAAAAATTCAGACTCACATCTTCAATATTATTTAAGTAAGTACATTCTATTAATTTTCATGTAATTAGGGAGCTACGAATAGATATGCAACCAGCCTGAGCATCGTAATAACTGATTTTTAGACAATCTGGGCTCTTTTAGGCCTTCATGCCAAGTTATGGTGTTTTGAGGTCTATGCCATAGGTTTACAGACAGTTGTGTTCTGTGCCTAATCCTAAACCCTGAAATGCTAGGGAATATGTAGCAATCACTCTCTACCGCTCTGAATGATGCAGCTTGCATCCAGAAGGTAGACCTGCTGGTACCAGAGTCAAATTCATAAGACATTCTCACAGAATTTCACTCCATTGAGTAAATTTTAGTCCTAACTCAGGGATGTCTGCACAGAACTTTGTTCTTCAGTGTAGACATGCCCTCTCTATTAAAGTTAGCCATCTACGTTTCTGTTACATTATTAGTTTGAACCTTCTCCACTGATCCCCCATACTGCATGCCTGCTAACATAGTACTTTTACAAGGTACTTCTCAAAATAAAATCCAGAGCAGGCCAGGATTTAGACAGTTTCAGGAGATACTCCTGAAGTCTTCAGGTCCTGCCTCCTTTTTCTAGCCTGGTCCCATGACAATATTTCAGCAAACGTTGTAATTGTGTTATCTATTACTCTGTTATCCCTCATCAGATAAAATCCTCTCACATGCAATGTACACCCTTGACATTCCCATTTCAAAGCCCAGATATGGTAATTATCTCATTATCTTGCTCATATTATAAAGACATACAAATTCTTACAGAACTTTAGCAAATGGCTAAAAAACCTAAGGTGAAAAGACAAGATCACGATAAGGCCCAGGAAAAACTGACACAGTAGTTGTGTACATTATATGAGGTAGATAATTAGGTAGGAAACTGGAAAAAAAAAAAAGGAGGAGCTCCCGATCACAAGAATATTCCTGCATACCTACAGGCAGACATAAGGCTGGGTTGTCACTGAGTTCAAGTACTGTGCTAGAAGGACTGTGCAAAATTACACAGAACTTTGAAGAGGCTTACCCAAAAGTAAGTTTTCATAATATATTTATCATAGAATTTGAATTTGCTCCTTGCTGACTACTTCTGTTAGTTCTGTTAAAAATTATAAAAGGCTTTTCTCAAAAAGGAAGGAAAAGGAGATATTTTCTTCCTATGTCCTTTAAACCCTGTTGCACATAAAAGCCAAATAGTTAAATTGTTCACCTTTGCTGTGAAAGAACTTTGCTTTGCTTAATTTGAAGTAGATATCCAAATAAAATTCTTCCATTATTCCTGTTCACCCTGCTGCAGAAACTTTCTTGAGGGAGGTCAAGTTTGTGAAAAAATGTCAGCAATCATTATGACATAGAAAGACTGAAGATGATTTTGAAGTTTGTCAGCTTCAATATTCAAACCTGACTTCTATCTTTCAGACTGTATCTCTTCCTTTAGTAAATAATGGCTGGTTTAGGGTAGTACTCAGTAGTCATTTGGTGAGTTGTGACCTTTCTGGTTTTCTCTAATAGAAATTTGAAGAAGAAAAGCAAACTGACTGCTGTTCAGAGGGTCCATATATTTGTTACATTATTAACAAGTAATTTAGCTTTAGTTTTCAAAAGAAGCAGGAAGTGAGGCAGAATACACTTAATACTAGTACTTTCTAGAGTCAGACATACTAAGAGAAAACTATCACTCCCAATGAAACAGAGAACATACTCCACTGCTCAACAGGTCTTATGAAATGTTTGAACATTTCCAAAATCTCAAAATTCTGATTCCATGAAAAAATAGAAGTGTGCTGATGAGCAAAATCATTTGGTATGGGAAACAAAGAACATTTTCCAAGCTTTTTTTTTTTTTTTTTTTTTTTGAGGTGGAGTGTCAGAATCAGTTGCTTTATGTCTGATAGAATTTATGAAACGGACTGCTAGGGAGGACTTTTTCAAGTCATTCCTGTTTCAACTTTCCTGTTTCAACTTACAGAAACTATAAGCAGAAAACAAATGTATCTACAGAAATAATCCCTAAAATTAAAACACTCTCTAGCTCTAATAGAAACTAGATTCAAAGAAAATGATTTAAAAACATATTTGAAACAAAAATCAAATTATATTTACAAAAAATCAAGGGAAAGGAGCAAAAATAAACCTTTATTCTGTATCAAACAAATACTTATATAGCTAGAACTGAGCTGGAAGTACACCACCTATTGTGAATTATAGAGAACTTTTAGATATTTAATTATACATATACAATTAAAAAGTTAAAAGAACTGCATAGTGGTCATGAATTGCCCTTTGCAAATAGGTACTAATCAGTGTATGAACAAAAGTAATACTTATAACTAATATCTTGCATAGCCAAGAAGAAAGGAAGGATTAATGACATCATTACTTTCAAGTGTGTGTAATTTGATGTAGGTGATATCCAAGAACTCAAGGTGTTTCAACATAACGAATAGCTCTACAGCTTACTCTACTGGTGTCCTTTTGTTCACTGCTCCTTTTTTTTCCACAATTCTTTTTAATGTTTTGATCCATTTAAATAGCTTTAAATCATTTCTGTAAACAAACTGAAGAAAAGGTAGTATGGCAGCATGTATTGTACTACATGCGCCAAACAATAACTGTCAAAACAATTTTTAGTCTTTTGTGTACTCTTGAGCATCAGCTCTGTTCTCTTACTGAATACAATTCTTCAGATTTTCCTTTATAAATGAAGTGGGGGAAAGGCAGCATAAATCAAAGTCTTCTCAGTTGTCCTCTGAATGTTATGATCCTCTGCATGCTCCATTCTGTCCTTGTCTCAGACGTTGAGATCCGCCCTGCAATGTTGTTAAATGTCTATAACACAGTCATATGGGGACAGAGGAGTGGTGGTGCTAACCCACTGTCCTGTCTCTCACAAATGGAGGTAGAAGATGCACACAGAACATTATAAGTAGGTAAAGATAAAGTAGTATTTCCCCAGCATGCTATCCCAAACTCCAAAAATTAATAGCTTTGAGACTTTCAGGTTAAGAAATGACATTTTAGTTGATGTCTCTCCTGTCAAATAAACTAGTACTAGAATTCATCCCTAGGCCCTAGCCCTTAGCATAGCTCACAGGCTATTTTTCTGATTGAAATAGCTAGTTTCTATTCAGACAAATCCAGGGTGATGTTCTGAAGATATTTCACTCCATAAACTACACCACAGAGTCCTTATAGACAAGACTGCACCAGTTTTTCCTTCCTCCAGTATATGTTGGTACTGTCCCAGCGTGTGCTGTGCCTGCACACAACCCTAGGGTCTTTTCATGCCACATTCTCAGCCCATACTGCTAACATTGCTGTATCATTTCTGGTACTTGAACCCAGGGGACTGGGGGAGGGCAGAAAAAAATGTCTAAAAGTTAATAGTTATCTTGGAGCCTATGGAGTAGTGACTGCATCCTTGAAGATACCTGGGCCTGAGGACATTCAGTATGGATGTATCAGTCCACTCAAGTGATGTCTAGACCTGAGCTGTGTGAACACGAGCTACTCTGCATTACTTGTTCTGAGGGACACAGCTCTTTTCCTGGAGAGGGTTCCTTTACCAATTTAGATGTAGCTTCCATGTTTAATCGGGTCTGAAGAGTTTTCTTCCACAAAGTAGCCTCATGCATCTGCTAAATGCCAGCTGGAGACATAAGAAAAACAAAGAGGGGGGAAAAAAGAGCAAAGTTTATTGAATGCATGCAGTAGGATATGCTAAAAGTGTAAGGTAACAAGTAAGGAGCAGAAGTGTTGAGTTGAGAACCACATAAAAGTCCCTGCAAGAAATCCATTACCTTCTATTAACATGCGAAACTTTCATTATACTCTGCAAGTTTTCTACTTATCTAGCTTTCACTAGCTTGCTGGGTTTTCTGATTCAGCTTTGTTTACTGTTAGGTTATTTTTCTTTTTCTTCTCTTTTCTTTCTGAGTTGAAGAGGTAGAACTTAGTTACATAACCTATCCCCAAAGCCTTTCCCTCTGAACGTCAGGTTGTGGAATACTGCATAGTTAGAATGAAAAATTTAAATTCTCTCTTCTATTTAAAACCAATCCCAGAGATGTTTTTAACTGTAATTATTTTTAATCTTCATTGTAATTTAGTATGGACCAACTTTGTATATATGTAAGATGATTCTTTAACCTAAAAGGAAGATATAATATGAACAGGCATTATTACAACTGGATGTAGCAATGCTACAACTTCAAGGAAGTTAATTTTGCACTATATTACAAATTCTTTACCACTGAGTGTGCAAAATCATGGATTTTTTGGCTAAGTCATCAATATGGCCTTTTAAGAAAACTGCATCTTTTTAATCTGTAAGCCCTTACATAATGTGTTAGTGGGCTTTGCAGTAGCTGAGAAACAAGCAGAATTGCTGTCCTTTTTCTGTTTGTGTTGGATTGATCAATGCAGACAGTGAATAATGGGTAACTGGCATCCCTACTTCGCTTAACTTTTCCATGCCGAGAAACAACTTTTCTTGCCAAGTAGATGAGAATACGGATTTTGCCTCTAAGGGCCAAACCCCATGTTTTGAGATCATCACGTTGTCTGTGAGAAGTTTTAGAATTCCATGAGAAATGAGTTGTAGTAGAAATTGTCATTACTAAGTTTATTAAGTCAACAACATATAAAAATATCCATGTCATGATATTTACTAAATAGTCTTGAGCAAACATGAACAAAGATTGAAGACTATTTGTAATAGTATTTGGGAAAGTATTTAAGAAGAAGCTTAAAATTTGTAAGAACTGGATACTATCAGAATTAGTAGATCCTCCAAATGCTCCTGTGGAGAGTAAAATGTAGAGCAAATGCTGTCTAGATGAGGTTGGTGATGTGTCAGAGGTCCTAACTAGTGTGTTGTTTGAAGGGCTGATGAAGAAAAAAAGAGAAACTATTGTAATTAGCATATTTTGAAAATAAGGGAACGGATAAATTCAGGGTGATGGAAATCAATACTTTGGGAACGGAATTGTACCTGCATGCATGTCCCATACACAGAGATATGAAACAGACTGGTGAAACATGGCTGGCTATTATAGAGGTCTTACAGATGAAATGTTGACAAATGAAGGGACCTAGTTTTTAACAGTCCATTTTGATGACAAGGAACATCTGTTAAAATTAGATCCAAACCTGACTCTGCCTTCCTTCAGAATTTTTGATTATCTGAACGTCAAATTATGATTTTGGCCATTTGCTTCCTTTGAGCAATGTATAGGTTTAAAATATTTTCACTGAAGTACATCTACTTGCCAGATTATCACATCTCAGTAAGATTAGTATTGTTAATGCCCCTCTGGTTTCAAATTCATGAAATAATCAGCTTCTGTTGGCTTCAGCATACATTCTAGTGTTACTCATATTTAAAAAAGAGAGCAAATTCATTATCCAGAGTTTTATTCTCTTGGTACTTAGATATATTTTCAGTCTCCAGCTCTGCGTGAGTAGACAATGGGCTCATACTATCACAGAATTATATAACACTTCAGGTTGGAAGGGGCCTTCAGAGATCATCATTCCAGCCTTCTGCTCAAAGCTATGAAAGTTTGTTCATGTCTTTGTCTAGTCAGGCTTTGAAAACAACCTCATTGGGCAAATTGTTCTAATGATTGATTGTCCTAACAATGAAAAATATTTTCTCTTCCTTAATGCCACCAGACTTCCTTACTAGTGTGCTCTCCTGGAAATTGAGGTACATATGTTTCAATTCTTGTTTGATACAATTGAAGAAATTTGATCTTGTCTAACACGTTAAATGGAAATCTGATTTTTTGTTCTAAATCTTTCAGGTCTTCAAGAGCTTGTTTCATAAAAGGCAGTTAGATATAAAGGAATAAATCACTGACTGTAAAGATCATAATGTCTTCATTATATGCACATTATATGTACATATACATCATAGACATATACAGTAGGGAAGGTTACAGGGAGAAAGAATTTTACAGAGGTTAGCAAAGTAAGCTTGAATTCACCGATTGGGATATCTTCATGAATATTGCCTTGGTGGACTTCTTTAATATATATGGAGAAATAGTCTTACACAGCTTCATAAATAAAACTTACAATAAGGCTTTTAATGTACCTATTTCCCTAGAGGCCAACTTTTCATTCTGCATAGGATTTTATTTAACTACTGCATCAGTAGGAGTTCTGCTTAAGTGCCAGTTTACTCAGGTTGTCATTATGAAAAGAAATTATGATGTCTAAGTAGAAAGAAAAAAAAAACTATAAATGCTTCACCCAAAGGCTTTTTCCTCTCTCACTAGCACAGTAACCCTTTTCTCTGGTGAAGGATAGCTGCTTTCTGTGAGTGGTGTAAATTACAATATACTTTATGAAAATGGCTTTACCATTCATAGACAAACACTGACAAACTGTCTCACACTGGTATTTTCTTGGTATGAATAGGATATATGCAACCGGTTTAATCTTAAGAAAGCAGATTGCAATTCAGTTCCCTGGCCGGAGACTTCATCTATGGCACAAAATATGTGAGGTGGTTGCGTTGTCATGATGATAACTGCAACTTGAAAAATATAACCATGAAGTTGTTGTTGCTTACATCAACACTTCTGAATCAAAGCAAATGTTTTTCATAAGGTGATATACAAAACACCTCACATTAAAATTATCAGTATTTACACAGGAGGTAAAATTAATCTTGGGCATGTAAGGCACTGTCATCTCCATAAACTAATAGAGCACAAAAATCTGAAGCTGTAAAATCAAAACCATAAAAAGTATACATAGATGGAGAGATTTAAGCATGCTTTAAATAACTAATGCATACTTAATTTTTTGTCAAGGAACCCACAAAAGCTCTGATTTCTGAAGTCAGAAGAGGATATTGAAATACCATTACAGGGGAATTGAAGGTGTGGTATTCACGAAAACAGAAACTCATCAAGTGACATAAAATCCAAGGATAATATACTAAGCAGCCTGGAGGGTGGATACTGATTTCTGTCCTCCAGCTGCTCAATATGCCCAAGCCCTGCTGGCAGCCTGGCTTTTACTCCTCATCCTCAGTCTTCTGCACAGTGGTTGATGCCCCTAGACGTGTTTTTCCTTTGCCATGCCAAGGGGTGGGGTTTTTTTAGTTATATATTGCTGCGTAGTTCAGGTGGTGGCTATAAGCCACCAATGGCTTTACTAATCAGATCTATTCATGTTTCTCCACATTTTAAGGCAATAAGTGATAATCATTTTGGTTATCTCCTTCTACATCTTGTCTTAAATATATTACAAGGATGTAAATTTATTAAGAGTTCATCTGAGCTTCTTTGGTTTTTGTTTTTGGGTTTTTGGTTAGTTGGTTGGGTTTTTTTTTATTGTTGTTGTTGTTGTTTTTTTCCCCAACATACTTAAACCATTAGGGAGGACAGATGCATTTCAGAGCTTTCAGAAGGGAGTTGCCTCCCCAAGACAACTGTCTGAACTTCAATCATTATCACAGGACATATAAACTTCTAAACAGTAACAACTGGGGACATGCAGTCAAAATCTTATTCTTTATGAGCAGCATTTTCAAAAAGGCTTCATCCCATAAGAAATATTTCCATGATATACTTAGCATATGTAGTTGTTTTTTACACATATGCAAACTTCTAACTAAACATAAACTAAAAATATTAAAAAGTTAAAAAATGAAGCATAAATTTATCATTTTAACAAACCCTAAAATACTGAGTACAATTAAAATACAGTTTATGATTTTAACCACTTGTCCAATTCAAAGCAAGCAAACAAGAAATATATTATCCCATTAAAACTTTTGAAAGTCCCAGAGCTGTCAAATGAATACCCTATCTATTTCAGACACAAACATTTGTATAAAAAATACTTATTTGCCGATGACTTTGATTAAAATTAGTTGCATTTTACAGTAATGTCAATGAGCAGCGTAATTTTATTGATGAGAAATTTTACAGCTTCACATCTCTGAATTGTGTCAGTAACTGATCTGAAAATGTCGCATATTAGAAATAGCCGGTTTAATTGCATTAACTATTTTCTAATAAATTCCTTAAAAAATGTTTTTGAAATTTCACAGAATTTGAAAAGGACTATCTATGGAAATGAAACAAGTTTCAACTATGAAGGTCAAAAAGAGCATTAAATAAGAGACATAACAAACTATGAAACATTTATATTTTAATTACATTCCTCAACAATCAAGAGGTTATGGGTAGACAAATGTTTGGTGTCTGTAATGACCTGGAATAAAAGGTGTTAGTCAGCAGAAAATTCACTTCGTAGCAGGAGTTATAGGTAAGAACAATTGTACCAATTTAAGTACCACAGTGCCATAACATGAATTTTTCCCTGTTTAACATGTCCTTCTGTACCATCTCTTCTCAATATGCAGATCCACATGGTTATCTTACATTATTGATACATTTTTCACATTCTAATACACATCTATATACTTAAAACTTTTGACGTGCGGAAAACAGACTC
>VWZZ01004343.1:0-10576 GCA_013399095.1 Psophia crepitans | reverse complement strand
CAGCAATGTGCCATGGTGGCCAGAAAGGCCAGTAGCATCCTGGAGTGTATTAGAAGGGGTGTGGTCAGTAGGTCGAGGGAGGTCCTCCTCCCTCTCTATTCTGCCTTGACGAGGCCGCATCTGGAGTATTGCGTCCAGTTCTGGGCCCCTCAGTTCAAGAAGGACAGGGAACTGCTGAAGAGAGTCCAGCGCAGAGCCACTAAGATGATCAAGGGAGTGGAACATCTCCCTTATGAGGAAAGGCTGAGGGAGCTGGGTCTCTTTAGCTTGGAGAAGAGGAGGCTGAGGGGTGACCTCATCAATGCTTATAAATATGTTAAGGGTGACTGTCAGGAAGACGGAGCCAGGCTCTTCTCAGTATCGTTAAGTGGTAGGACAAGGGGCAAGGGCTGCACGGAGGTTTCATGTTAATATAAGGTCACTCTCACTGTGAGAGAGTGACAGAGCACTGGAACAGGCTGCTCAGAGAGATTGTGGAGTCTCCTTCTCTGGAGACATTCAAAACCCAACTGGCCACATTCCTGTGTGATGTACTCTAAGTGGCCCTGCCTTGGCAGTGGGGGTTGGACTAGATGATCTTTTGAGGTCGCTTCGAACCTCTAATTCTGTCATAGCTTATCAACTGCATAGGAATTCTCAGAAAATATCATAACAAAAAACTGTTATCACAATTTTTGGATATATATTTTTAAAAGTTGTAGAAATGTGATCTTTCTACACAATACAATGAACAGCTTTTTAAGACTACTCTCCTGGATTCATCCTTCATACTGTAAGTACCTAAGTTACTTAGCTTAGTCACCTGGTATATTTATGGAGTCCATAGAAAGAGGCTGGTGTGTTTCAGTTCAGGCATGGCCAGACCTTAATTGAGATTTTAGTCAATTTCTGGAAATGTTCACTTTCTCTTCTTGTACAGGAATCTTAAATTTAGAATGCTCAGCAAGATACATTACGGTAGGTGAAGCTAAAATAAGCAATGACTAGCTATACAGTGGGTCAAGGAGGCTTTCTCCATCTTAGTCCAGAAGGAACGTTCAGGGTTTTCTTGTTTATCTCTACATGGAACAGAGATTAATTACAAAAATTATGTAGTCATATCTCATTTAAGTAAATTGTTTTCATGTCTAGCACTTTAACTTTAGCATCTCATACTTTTCTCCTGTTCTCACAGCCACGTTGCACTGAGAGCTGAAATGGCACTAACCGAAGTGTTAGTACTACACATAGGAATAGCCAGATGACTCTTCATAATCCATGTTATATTAAAGACTGAATTTTACTTTTTTTTTTTTTTAAGAGTAAATAAAAATAAAGAAACAATTGGATCTAACTTTGAAGTTGTCTCTGCTTTAAGTGACCTGAATCAGGTGTCTCCAGTGTTATCTGCTGACGGCTGTGGAATTCAACTTCTTATGTATTTGTTTCTGTATATGCATAGGTTCAGCTAGTAGCTGAGCATAACAAATACAGGACAGAAAACATTATGTAGAGGGTGCAGTTTGTTTATCCTGAAGGAGAGGAACCAAGGAGTGGGAAATCCAGGGAGAGTGCTAATTTCATTCGTCAGGGCTCTAATGTAAGGTTATACAGAAAAAGGACTTAGACTTTTCACAGTGGCACACAGCAAAAAACACGAGGCAGCAGCCACAGGTTGAAGCAAGGGAAATTCTGGCAGCTCGTAACAGAAGAAAATTCTTCACAATGAGAGTAATAAAGCATTAGCTGTTGCTCAAAGTTGAGGAATTTCTGTCTCTGGAGCTATTCTGGACTCAGGTGGATAGGCCCTGAGCAATCTGACTTGATATTGAAGTTGGTCTTGCTCCCAGTGGGATTTTCTACTAGATGATCTTCCAACAATTTTACATTAGGTATTCTAGAGGTTGAGACAACATTTTCTTAATTTATTATTTCTTCCTTTAATGCTTTAATTTTGCTGCCACATATGAAATTATTCTAGTTTCAAGATGAAATAAAGTTAATTTTTCTTACTAGTGGCTGGCATAGTGCTGTGTTGGATGTAGTATGAGAATAAAGTTGACAACATACTGATGCTATTGGTTGTTGCTAAGCAGTTGTAGTGTCTACTCTAAGTCAAGGACTTTTCAGCTTCTCACACCCTGCAAAGTGCACAAGAAGCTGGGAGAGCACAGCCAGGACACTGACCCAGGCTGGCCAACGGGATATTCCCTATGATATAATTTCATGCTCCATATATAACTGGGGAAACCAGCTGGAAGGCAGATTTGCTGCTCAGAAATAGACTGGGCATCATATTGTTTTATTTTCCTCTAATTGTGGTAAGCAATTGCATTTGTGAGTTACTTGTAGTATTAATGTTATTATTGTTGTTGCTAGTATTATTGTTATCATTATTCTCTTCCTTTGTTATCCTATTAAACTGTCTTACTGGCTGGGGTTAAACCATGACAGAAATTCCTAAAAAAAGAGGCTTATGTGTTTTTTTTTTTCTCTTATCAGAAATATCTCTCGTTGATCATTCATTCTGTAATGAAGCAATTGTTATAGTCCAAGATCAAATGAATGCGTGAAGAAAAAAATTATTTGGACACTAAAACACTTTAATCAAGGATATATGCAATTTTAGAAATTACATGACTTCCTTGCTCAATGGGAGAGACAGCATAGTCTGGGAAGGAAGTTATATGGGGCAGCATAGAAGTTCCTTACACAGCTTTCCTATGCCATGGGAGAAATCAGACAGTCTAGGAAGAGAGTTGAGGGGTTAGTATGGGGGTCCAGATGTGCCTGGTGCTGGGTTATCAGTCACCCAATGTCTTTCTGTTCCCAGGTTCCTCCAGAATTCTTTGCTTTCCTTAATTAGGAAAGTATCTGGAGTATTGCGTCCAGTTCTGGGCCCCTCAGCTTAAGAAGGACAGGGAACTGCTGAAGAGAGTCCAGCGCAGAGCCACAAAGATGATGAAGGGAGTGGAACATCTCCCTTATGAGGAAAGGCTGAGGGAGCTGGGTCTCTTTAGCTTGGAGAAGAGGAGGATGAGGGGTGACCTCATCAATGTTTATAAATGTGTTAAGGGTGAGTGTCGGGAAGATGGCTTTTTCACTGTGAGGGTGACAGAGCACTGGAACAGGCTGCCCAGAGAGGTTGTGGAGTCTCCTTCTCTGGAGACATTCAAAACCCGACTGGACGTGTTCCTGAGTGATGTGCTCTAGGTGGCCCTGCCTTGGCAGGGGGGATTGGACTAGATGATCTTTCGAGGTCCCTTCCAACCCTTGTGACTCTGTGATTCTGTAATTACAGGTTTAGATAAAGACTGCCACCTTGGGGTCAGGTTCAAGCTGCACTGACTTGGTGTTGCAGCTTATGGTAGTGAAAAGAAGCTGCTTCTGGGCATGCTGCCGTTCTTCATGATAGGTTGTTTGTATAGTTTGGATACCCATTTCCTTCAGCTCATAAAAACTCATCAAGGTTTATTCTGTCATTTGGAACAAGAGATTGGTCATATATTGCCTATTTAAACAAAAGGCTGATTAAAATCCACAGACCTGTGCTAGCAGCCATGCTAACCAACCCTAACATGTCCTAAATGCCACAGTAATTAATAAGCATTACTAAACATGGCAGCTGTCCATGAGTCTTCTGTTCTAAATTCTCTACCTCCATATAAGGTAAAAATGTTTATAATTTCTTCAGGGATTAATTCCTTCAAGAGTTAATTGCCAAAGAACTGTGGTGTCTCAGCTGAATACATTGCAATCTACTTGAATGATATTCATATATGGAAGCTGCAACAGGGGAGATTTAGGTTGGACATCAGGAAAAGGTTCTTCACCGAGAGCTTGATCGGGCACTGGAACATGCTCCCCAGGGAAGTGACCACAGCACCGAGCTTGACTGAGTTCAAGAAGCGTCTGGACAATGCTCTCAGTCATCTGCTCTGACTGGGCTGGTCCTGTGTGGACTCAGGAGTTGGGCTCAATGATCCTTATGGGTCCCTTCCAACTCGGATATTCTATGGTTCTATGATCTTATTTCTACTTGTGTGAACTGTTGAATACATTATTTTAATTTGGTAAATGAAATTTCTCTGTTCACTTAAAACTCTATGAAGAAAATTAGGGGATACCCAAAGAACAGGCTATTTTTCTGGTTTTCAAAAAAATCGTGAAGTTAAACTGCTGTCTATAGACTGTGAATTGCTCAGAAAGATATCAGACAGTAGAAGAGTCCTTCTAACACATAGTTGCTTACTTGTGCTTCACCTTGTCTCTGTGTCCTCTTCACCTGACTGTGGTCAACAGCTTCTGAGCAGTCTGTCCTGGAGGACCTAGAAGGTAAGTTAATGATTTGCCTGACAAATTGAAGTGTGAGGAATCTTGTTAGTTTACGGAGATTATTTTCCACCTCTTGCTGAGCTATTTCAGACTCATTGATTGCCTGGTTCTTAAAAAAAGTCTTGAGCATGCCATAGGGCAGCTTAAGGGGAAAGTTTAAGCAAACCCTAAATTCTGTGCACCAGAATTCTCCTTAACAACAACAATTAATAATAATAATAAATACTAGTAATAATAGTAATAAGATTAAGCTATTTTCTCTTAGAAAAGTATACAGAAAGAGGGAAAGTTCTGAAGCACTAGAACTCAATCAACTATTCTGTTAAATTGCTGGAATGATCCCTGGCACCATTTAGCCTGTGCTAGCTCGTCTTCTCTCAGAAAATTCCAAATCACCATTTGAGCATTAGCATTGACCAGAGGCAATTCATGCTAGATATTTCCATGCTTTGGAAAGTGAGTGCATTCAACCATTCTATGATTCTATAGGAACATTTTTTTCCTACTGTTTTTGGGGTTTTGCAAATTTTGCTATTTTTTGTCTGTTTACCTCATGACTCAAACACAGATAATTTATTACTAATGTTATAAACCATAAGGACCTGGCACATGGAAAAAAAGTAACTGCAAGGTTCCAGTAATTATCCAATATATATGTAACAGGGTGAAAGGCTGTACCTATGAGGTGAGCATGCCCTACAATACATCTTTCAATTCTACACTAAATGTATTTTACCTCGATCGCAGCTCCATGTTGCGGAGAACTGTGTTACCTTGCCACTCCACTGCACATGCAGATTTCCTTCCAGGAGGAGGAAACAAAAAATATGTTCTAGCCTGTCTCTTCATGGAGATAATTGCAGCATATTTTCTTTGCAAACGAAGTGAGGCCAGTGAGTTCAATCTGCCTAGAGCAGGATGTACTGAAATGTAGATCCAGCTGCAGGGCATGCTAGAGACTTTTGGATGTTGTACTGTGAAAAATAATTGAAGAATTTTCATGAAGTGTATAAAGACCTTAAAGCATCTATATTTCATCACTGAGATTCATATAATGAAAAATTAAAGGAAAATATTCAAATTAATAGAAAAGAATATGTAGGAGATACAGGAATGCATTTGTCTAAATCATCCAGACCCACAAAAAAGCTATTGAATGGCATTCAACTAGCTCTGTTTGCTGATAAGGGTGTAGAAACTCCAGGAACACTATGTCGTTACCTCAGAATTCCTGGGTCAAGACTTTCACTAATTGAAAAGAAGTTACATGATATTTGCTTAATACCTGAAACAGTTATTTGAATCTGTTCACAAACATGACACAGTTACCACTCGTTAATTGTCTGAGATACAAGTGCTGAATAGCAGGGGTCTTGTAGATCACAAATTAAGTGCAGTGGCAAAGACGTATGTGAAAAATGTACCAATATATTCCACTTAATGGATAACTCATGCCAATGTTATTATGCTCATACCTCCAGAAACGTTTACATTTGTTCTCAATTATTATTTTTTAATTACATTCCAGTTTAATGGCTTTTGAAATAAATCACAAAATTTTGCATAATTAGTAAATTAGACAGTATATACACCGAGAACTTCATCATTGTCACTAAGTGTTAAAAGCTTGTTCAGGTTAGCTATTTTAAGAGTGGATTTCATTTTTCTTTGAGATCATGGGGTGTTTAAAATTTCTTTCAAGGCCTCCTTATAATCACTGTGTTAAGCATTCCCTGCACTTGAAAATTAATGATAATTTCATTAAAGCTGAACTACATTAACTACGTTAACACTGAAATATTGTGAATAATATATACAAATATGTTTGGATTCTTTCTTGTATTAGAAAAACACTTACATGAATGTAACAACATTTTTATCCATAATATGGTATTAAATGGTGAAAACTGATGACATTTTAACGTAACATTTATATGACCTCTTCAATACAGTTATTAGTTTGTTAGTCATCCATGTGTGCATCTGCATTTCCCTGGGCTTGGAGACTTAAGCAGAACAGAACTAATCCAGTTTTATTATGCAAAAGTACAGAATTTCATTGACTTGTTTATGAGAAGCACTCTTTCTCTTCTTATGCAGCAAAACTTTTCTACTGACATGAGAATGAAAAAAATTTTTATAGGTTCATTCGTGTATCAGTTAATCTCTGCATTTGTATGGAGATTCACTCAAAACTGTGAGTAGGGTTGTACAATTTAACTGATGTTTTTAAAAGAAAAAGCTTTTTCTTTCTTTTCTTTGGTAATTTTCTCACAGCATTATTTTTAACATGAATCAGCAGTAATGAAGGGAACTTAAATATTATGTTGATGTATTTTTACTGTAATGTTGCTTAAACTTATCATTGCCCAGTGCAATAAAAACCTGACAGTAAAACCTCTTCACTGTCAACTATGATTATTGATTCAAAAATCACCTATGTTCCAGAAGTCTTTCACAGTTTTAGTGCATGAATATAATAATAATAAAAAAAACTAGTGGTAGAACAATGTTCAACATTATTGTGATTCTAAGTCATATAATGGATCAGCAATTGGTACCCTGTTCGTCTCAGATTCCAATTAAAAACAGTAAAAACATCCTGTATTTGAATAAAATGCAAAATATTCAAAATTTACAAAGAAAAAAGTGAACTCATTTCAGAAAGTTCTTAAAAAAATAATCAGAACTATATTCTGGAAATACCCAATAATAATATTTTTAGATAAAATAAAATAAAATTCTTCCTAATTTATGACTTCTTCATAATTTATAAACATAATGAAGATTAAAGAGGGAGTTATGTTACTGAAATATAATGTATATTATCATACAGTTTGTATGTGATGATGATCATAATTTGATATCTTATAATGGTGAGGTTAACATTAGAAAAACACAGATAAAATTAATATTTTTTAAATGAGTCATTGGCACTTTTTTTTTGTACATCACTTTCTAAAGAGTTGGGAAATTTTGCTCAGTTGTGTTTTGTCATCCTCATGTTATAGTTCTGAATGTTTTAAATGCTTTTTTGAAATTTAACTATCTAAGATAAAACATGGAAATTCTGAAAAGTTACCCAGGACACCTGAAATGTAGTCACATTAACTTTCTATATTTTTTTCCCATTACTGATATTATCATACTGTGTTAAAGTCAAGTTTTTAGCCAGTAATTCCTGTGACACAACACTAATTTAAAAAAAAACAAACAGAAAAGTCATTTTGCTATGCAAATAATCACACAGTAAGAGAGAAAACTATCAAGGGTAGTTAATGCTTCAGGGCGAATCTGTTGCAAAAATTATACTGGGAAAGAAAAGCGTAGACAGAAGCCAAATACATGATGTGCATTAATCTAAGTACTAAAGTGGGAGACATGAGAAGTGAATACATTTACCCTGAAGAAAATTTTCTGCTGGCCTTTGGGTTGATGGGAATTTCTCTTCCTGTCTCTTGAAGGCACTGAAATGGCTCTTTCTGATTTGAATCCAGCAAAATGACTCTGCAAACCCTACTCAGAAAATTTAGTATGCCAGTTATACATCTGCACATCTGTGTGGTCTTATCGTGATTTTGCAAACTGCCTACTATTTACTCTTTTTTATAATTCTGCTTTTAGAACATTAGATTTTAGGTAGGATTTTTTTTTCTGGTCAATGGAAATAGATCTGTTTTTTTGTTTGGGTTTTGATTTTTGTATTTGGTTTTGGTTTCAGTAAGGATCTTCTACATGGCATAGCAGGATTATTTAAGCAATATTGAAGGTCAGATTGTATAGAAATGCCATATACAAAATCTGAAGTTTTGTAGGAATGAAACTTAAGTTTCTAGGACAGTATAGCTCTTTTAAATAAAATAATAGTAGTAATAAAAAAAACTATTGCATCCATACTGAAAATTTAGCCATGTTACATTTTCTGTATGATATATAAGAAATCACACAACCAAAACAGACATTGTTCCATGTGAAAGTTGTTTGTTTGTTTGCTTTTCCTAAAAATATTTGCTATCTGTATTCTATGCCTTAATATATTCTGAGAATATCTCCTCTTGCAATGAAACTTTTGCTGTTGTATTTCCATTTTTCTTGACCAGTAGAACAGTCAACATTACAGAATGTGATAGCAGTTTCAGCTCAAGTTGGCTGAAAATGGTAACTTTTGTCTATTACTCTTGTGGGTTGTAATACTATTTTTGAGTTTCCAGCTACACGTATATGCAACCCAGTGGCGAAAGAAGCAAGAATGTGAGTATACTATAGCACAACTATGCTCTATGCTAAGTCTTGTCAGGAGAATAAGAAGTTACAAAAAAGTAAGGTACATTATTTATAGAGCTTTGTACTTAGAATCTTTCACTTAAGAAACTACATCAGCCAATTCCCTCAGGATCCTGGGATGCATCTTGTCAGGTCCCATGGACTTGTGTACGTTCAGTTTCTTCAGGTGATGTCAAACCTGATCTTCTACAATAGGAGGGAATTCACTCCTCAAGTCCTTGTGTTGAAGTTCACAGGCTTGTGTGATTAACAGTTAAAGTGAGGCAAAAAAACTGTTGAGTACCTCAGCCTTCTCCATGTAGGTTGTCACTAGTTCTCCTGTCTTATTTGTCAGGTGTGGTATTCTTTTTAAAAAAACTCTTCCTTTCCTGGTCAGCAGATCTGTAGAAGCCTTTGCTATTATTCTTTGCATCCCCTGCCAAATTCAACTCCATCTGTGCCCTAGCTTCCCTGATCTCCTCCCTAGACATCCAGGAAACATTCCTATATTCTTCCCAGAATACATGTCCTTGGTTTCACTGCCTGTGCACTTCCTTCCTTCCACTTGTGTATTATTCTTTTAGGCATGTGCCTAATCCTTCTAGAGACTGCGAAACAGGAGTTGCATCCAAATTACCCACCACACCTTGAATGCAGGCATGCAAAGCATAGTGGCATATTTCCTTTTAATGATAAGATAAAAGTATGGGTTATCCTACTGATCCATTCTTCTTCCTGAATTCTGAAGACAGGTGCCTTGTTGCAACATAAGGTGCAATGTAAAGATATCTATACCTGTGCTTTCAGTCATGGGAAGCTGAAATAGATTCTTACAGAACTCTAAATATACAAGTTCTGAAACTGATTCTACCTAGCTTCCAAAGCTGCATTTCTTTAGTGACCAATAATAAAGCATTTATGTACCCGTGTCGCCTTTGATGTCAACCTCTGTGTGAATCTTCAAGGCTTCTGCTACCGCTTACTGCTCAAGGGTACTCTCAGGGGTATCTGCTACAAAAGGGAATCAAAAAGATCATAGCTGTATTTAAAACATTCATCTCTACGAGTCTTTCAAACATAAGTGATAAACAGTCTTTGATTCCTCTTCTGGGCCTCATAGATACATTCTCAGCTGTAGATCCTAGATCCTGTGCCTGAATTTTCTCTGTTCGCTTTGCCAGGTAACTAGTCCAACCACCATCAAATAACCAGAAATGCAGCTGGGCCAAAGTACCAATTTAAGCATTTTCCCTCGAGACAACCGTTCTCTAAGAGCTCTATTTGAGGTAAATCTTTAGACAAACATTAAACAAGCACTTTCATCCTAATAAACGTCTATGAAAATGCAGTCTTCAAGATACGGTTCTTGATTTGATCTCATTGTCATTTGTCGGTTGAAAGTGGATAATATTCAAATGGGCAAGTTTTTAGAATTTGGTCTTTCGTTTTGTGTTTTTTGTTTGTGAGGGGTTTTTTGGGTTTGGGGGTTTTTTTGGGGGTGTGTTCTCCTCCCCTCTCCCCTCTCCCCTCTCTCCTCTTTTATTTGTGGTTGGTTTTCTTTTTTTGGGGGGGGATGGTTCTGGGAACTGACACTTTGCTCAAAGATGCATCCATTTTTCTGAGCAGCCTTTATTTCTTGTGTCGCTTAAGGTAAGGAACTCCAAAGCTTTACTGCCAAGCTTATCAGATAACCTGCAGAATGCTCCCTTTCTAGTCTCTCATAATTAATGACTGAGCTGCAGGGTCAGTGTACTCAGCAACAATTCCCTAAACATACTTTTACTGCAAAAAACTACTGCTCCCTTCCTACCCTGGATTTATTTTGACAAGAAATTATAGTGCCTTCTATAAGGTAATCCATATCGTATCAGGTTATGCAGTCTTCATCCAAGTAGGATGCGCAAGGGGAACCAAGACTCGGGGACTGCACAATAGGCAGCCTCTGACCCACAGTAAACACAGTCCCTTTGACATCCTATTGATGCAAATGGTGGACAAA
>VWZZ01004332.1:0-14617 GCA_013399095.1 Psophia crepitans | reverse complement strand
CAGGCCAAAATTTGCCCTCCGAACATCCATGGCAGTGGACAAGGGTCTAATGCTGAATTATGTAACTCTGTGCATGCTAATCAATTTCCTTTCAGTTTGGTTAACTTTGATAAAACCAGGGTAAAAGACAAGACCTTTTGCCCCTCACATTTCTAGCTTTCCTCTACTCTTTTTTCTTCCTCACAGCCACCCCATATCTTTTCAAATCAACACCCATTCTACTGCCTCTCTCTCTCTCTCTAGTAGGCTGTGGTTGACATGGATTTAATTCCATATTCTATAACTTTTTGATTGCTCCCCACGTATTCAGAATCAGGTAAAATTTAGTAACTCCTCTTCATCCTCTTCCATAAAACTGTGTAAGGCTGCTGAACTTGAAGCAAGTCTATAATAAGGCTGGCAAATTATATAAAGAGTTGTGTGATGCAGCAGTTGAGACACAAGTATTCACATCAACGTTATGCATTCCAAGAGCTCCAAAAGTCTCTTTCAGCAATCAAGCGCTGCACAGTATATATACAAACACTTCCATATCTCTCTCAGATTCCTACTTGACTGAACCAGTAATGTCATCACAATATGGAAACTTCCTGACACAGGGTCTGAAAACCTGTACCAAGCTTCGGTGTGAAATCAACTAACCTAATGAGAAGGCAAGAGAGCCTTGAATTCTGAAACGTTCTTTGAAAAGGAAAAAAAATAAACCCTGAGTAAATTTTATATGCAGTCAGTTTATAGTGTACGGTGTAACCAGCAGCGTTCATCTCTGCCGCTAGGAATACCCTTCAAGTTAACGTGCTGTTTCTTCAGTACTTTTTAAAAAAAGAAAGCCTAGAAAACACAGAAAATTCTGAAGTACAAAATAGCTAATAATTCGGTAAGTAAAATGGGAAAACTGAATTTATCAAGTAGTCTTTGACTTGTAAAACGTACCAACATAGGGATTTTTTTATTTCAAAATTTAAAGAATTAAAAACTTAAAGTAACAGACTCTTTCTTCCTCCTTTTGGGGAGGAAAAAATAAAAATCACAAAAAAACAACAAAGACCTAATTTCTAACATTTATTCTTGGTTGACCTATTTCTGGGGACAAATTTAATCAGAGAGACAAGAGACAAAACCCTATCAGTGCTAGTGTGAAGAAGGGCACACAACAAGTTACAGAATTTTTAAAATGAAAGTAGTCCAGGTCATATGGCAAGCTCATATATTTATGCAAAAAATATTACATAAACCAATAGAGCTTTGCACCAGATTCTGACAAAAGTTAAAGATTCTGCCAGAACTTTCTCTGAAATATAATTCCTCCACAACGCTTCTACCAGTTCTTGAATGCAGCAAGTAAAATTTGAGGTGGCCAGGTTAATGTTGGTTTGTATTCACCACTGCGCCAACGTGAACAAGTTTGAGTTCATGCATGCAAGCAGTTTGCTGGACCATCAAGGAGCAGTCTTGCTAAAACTTCAAGATTATAAAGAATTTTCTGAATTACAATTTTCTTACTGAATTTTTTAATTTTCTAAATGCATATTTTCTTGCCCACATTCACACAAACTTCCATACAGTTTTTGTCAAGTGAACATTCTTTTATAATTCTTTTTAACTAGTACATAGTAAATGGCCTTCTAAAGCCATCCGTGTGTACCAAATCATCTGACTGCTGTATTCCATATAGCTATACAGGTAATTATGTAGGCAGCTTTAAGTTTCTTGCTACTCAATAATTCAAGAATCTCAACTAAGAAAAATGTTTTGAAAAAAGTAACTTTTTCAATACTTAAGTTGATTTTTAACTCACATTTTGTGGTCCATGGATAATTTAGTTATTACTATCTGCTAGCTGAAATGCACCAGAAGGAAGCTAAAACACAGATATCAGTTTCTTAGTCCTTTTCCAAATAAATGATTGTTGGAGCTGCTGTGAACAGACTGTGTGATGAATATGACCGTGACATTGAATTACAAAACACAAAGCAAAGCACGTAAACAGCAGCCATCAAATGAAAGGAAAAAAAGTATATAAATACAGCAGTTAAAAGTATAAATTAAGGGCTTAACGCTTTTGTTTAGATTAAGCAGCAATGGAATTGGGAAAACGTGTCTAACCTGTTCCAGGTGAAACAGTACATTAGCGATATCAAGGACCCTTTCCACAGTCTTCTCAGGATCAGAGGAATCTTCAGTCCTGTTTGGTAAATCTTTGTAAAGTGCCATCTGCCACCTAATGGCGGGATCCTCAAGCTGCAGGGGAAAGATTCACATGTCACCAAGGCAAAATGTTCCAAACATAGGGTCAGGCAGTTTAATTAGTACAGAAACTGCTTCAAAGGAGAACAGAAGCACTTTATATGGCTAACCCACGCCTTTACACGCTAACCCATACAGTGTCCACTGGGAGAACAAAACTGAGGACTCGTTTGTGCAATGTTTCCTGAGACCTCCCAGAGGACTATAAGTCTAACAGTCATACAAAGAGCACATGATCATGTGCCAACAAATAGCACTGGCACCAGCAATGAATACATTATTTGAGAAAAAGTAATGAATATGACGTAGGCAGACATAATTTGTACACTGACTTTCCAGTTATTAAACCAAACAACAATGAAACTGTTGCTCTACCAGTAGGGACTCCTCAGTTTTCAGTCATAGAAATTAGTAATATTAGTCTTGTTTATGTCTACTTTTTCATTTTAGTTTTTTTCAATTGTTAGAAAACCCTTAATTTTATTGATTACTAGCTAAAAAAAATAAAAAGTTAATTTATGAAAAATTAATTCAAGATGCATTTTCTTTTTAGCCTACAAATTATAAAGAACTATATGAAGCAAAATGTGGGGTTTTTTTCTTATTTTTCTCTTTACATTTTTTTTTCCATTTCAGTGACCTGTGATTCTCTGTTTTGCCATTAGCAATCTCTTTTCTGATTCATTTTGTCTCCCCAGTGCTCCTGCTAATCAACACTGACATAACATACCTTGCAACTGTTTTTTGTGCCATGACACTGAACACAAATGCAACGCGTAACCCATTTGACTGAGAACTATGGCCAGTGATCATTCCTGATTGTGCAATTTAGGTTTAAGTCACACTGCTCTGGGTTCCTAGAACATTTAGGAGTCTAAACCCTACAGATTCAAATAGGGCTTAAACCCAACACTTACTTTTCTAAAACATCTTCATGGATCCAGATTTCAATTTGTGCCTGAGACAATAAATAACGCTAATTCACCTCCAAAAAACATTTTAAGATATACAGTTTACAAAAGTTCCAGGAACAATTATAAACTTACACAGTCGCTCAATAATAGCTTATTATAACCTAGAAAGCCACAATTGGTAGGCATTTCTTCCACCTTTCGGCTTTTCCATTTCTTAACAACTGCCACATCCACAGTCTTTGTGTGAGCATTTGACTGGATCATCATGAATGTATAGTCCACAAAAGACTTTTTAATCACAGATGGAGATGTCTTTTGATCTGAGGACTCCTCACATTCTATCAAGGTACAGCTTTTTTGTATAGGTAGTTTTCTAAGGGTATGAGTAGTTGACATTTCAAGGAGTGAATTAGCATGGCTGGAAGAAGATTTTGGTGACTTGAGCTTCATCCATGTCAAAATGAATGCAAGTTTCGTCATCAATTTCTTGAAATAAAAGGCTCGGTACTGAGTAACAGCATGCAGGCATGCAAGGAAAGGAAAGACAGAAACAGGGTGAAGACAAATGTAGACAAAGGTAGACAAATGCATGAAATAGACACCACAACATTAATAGTTAAAGATTTAGAAGGATGATTCTCAAACAGTGCAGTTTTCCAAAAAGAAGTTAAGATAATTACACTTTAGCTCTATTATGAATGACAAAGTATGGTGTCTGTGAGAAGCAAAAGTGGTCAACAGAAAGCACCATTTGAAGAAACAATATTGCTATGGTTGGAAGAAAACCAGCCTTTCCAAAAAGTAGTATTTTTCCTCTATTTTGAAAGCCACCTTACACAAACACCATTATAACTAAGTTACATATTAATTCACAATATTAAATAATAATTTATAAGACCATTTGTCCTCCTACATTCTTTTTATGTCTGACTCAGACAACAAAAAGGTGGCATATGCATACAGCACAGTAGCATCATCTTTCTTAACAAGAAACAACATACTTGACTGTATCTGATACGTACTTGATTCACTCACAATAGTGACTGAATATTAATGACACCAGAGAATTATGGAATAAATGATACTGGACTTTGTAAATAACTCCTCAATTTAACCTTATACATTATACTTTAAAAATAATTAAGTTATACATTTAGGTTTAATGTGAACTCTAGAATGTGTCAGTGCTAAGTGACTCATGAAAAGATATATTGCTTGCCACAGAGAACAAACTACTTAGCAATAGATAACAAACTGCTTAGCAATAGATAATAAATCATAATAAAGACAATAAATACATAATAAATTGAAGTCTTGAAGTCCTAGAAATGCCATATTTTGTCCGTAGTTGGGTTGACTACTTTTCACATACCAGCCAAAACCAGTGCTATTCAAAGCTAGTAAAGCAATGTGTAGGTAGCTATAAAATAAAGCTAACTACAGTAGCTATTTAGCCTTATTAGCTATGTATTATCTGGTTTCCTTTCAGAATGTCGTCTTCCACTGGGAATTCATTTTACAATTAGAAAAATCCAAAAGTCACTGCTGAAAAGTTTACAACTGGAAAATCCATCAATGTGTACTTTGGATTAGCTAAAATTACTTTCTTCTTAATTATCAAGGCACTGTGAAATTTCATCAATATAAGAAATGTAAAAATACTTTTATTCTCATGTGTTAAAAACAGAAGAGGTGATATGTTGCTGAACAATAGCAAACATTTAACTGAAGCAAAGGAAGTTTCTGAAGAGAAAACACAGATCAAGGTATTAAGAAGTATCATTACTCCAAGGCAACAAAGCAGGAAAAGACAGAAATTTCTTAATAGCGGTATGCAGAATGTAACCCTAAAGAAACAAAGTAGAAACTGAAGTATTTAAAACAGGAGGACAAGTGCTAAGAAGCAGCATGAAATGCCAGACAAGACTTAGAACTGCATGGCTCACAAAATGACAATATACAGATACTGAAAATGTCAAAACAGAAATATCTATCTTCATCATTAAAATATTATTGAAGCTCACACACAAAAATCACAACACATTTAAGGTTTGTATGTTCATGGTGTGCACACTGCTTAAGTAATGTTGCTCATTAAGATCTTCACAAATGCTCTTTTCTTCCCAGTACTGTGCCTGTGTGGTCTCTTCTGGTTCTCATTATATAACAGTATTTGTTATGTAAGGATAAGTATTTCAAGCTTCATTTAGAATTTAATTAATTTTTTTGTTTTCAGTGGTAAACTTTTCTATGTACAATTCCTATAATTAAAAGCTCTTGAACTTTTATTTGTAGCATTTTATAAGAAATGATAATTGTAAGTTTTTGCAAAGCCATGTATCTGTGAGCTCCCAGAAACCTCAACCTCCACATAATCCTGCTTGAAAGGAAACACGAAATGGGAGAAAATTAATCTTCATGTACTTTTCAGGAAGAACCATCCCATTACCAAGTAATTTAAAAAAAAAAAAAAAAAGAAACAAAAAACCAAAAACTTTTATTGCCATGCACTGAATTGCAGTGGAATCTAGACTTCTGGATCATTCCTAAATACCTTTTCAGAGGAAAAAAAAAAAAAAAAAAAGCCATATTTCCAACTCACATGTCTATTCTTTTGTAATCATTTAATAAGCACAGAAAATACTAGTTATTTTTCCTTGAGGTGACTAAAACCTGGGGCAGGGGGAGGAGGGAAAGTACAATCCTAAATAAAGCACCACCTATAGGTCCGATTCCATCTTCTTTCAATAGAGAAGAAAAGTACATCATTTTATTTCACTTCTGTACTACAACTTCTTTGCCATTATTTGAAGCATTAATAAAAAGTTCAGCTGCACTGGGCCAGCTCAGGACCTTTTCCCCTAGGGCTATTCTTCTGGCACTAATTGGAATTCGATAACAAAAATCTACACTTTTTCCAAAGTACTTTCTTTTCCCTGGGCTGAAAAACAGGAACAAAATTGAGCAAAGTGGAGATTTTTCACTTCACAGAGTATGCTAAAGCAGCACTTTCCTTTTCCTTCACACTTCAAACTGATACACAGTAACTTCGAGCGGTTTGCAGATTCTGTCCTGAATAATAGAAAGTAGAGTTTAAACAGTGACAGACCTTGCTTCTATCTCCAGCTTCATAGCAATGGTGTGCATAGGCAGGGATTTGAAGGGCCACAACGTTATGGTATATAATGCATATATAAACACATTAAAAACCTAACATTTAACAATTGACATGAACAAATTACTTGACCAAAGAGAAAAAAGGAGCTACAAGTTATCCTAACAAAACAAGGAAGGTTGTCGTTATATGGCACCAACAAATGAAGAAAAATAATGTTTAAAAACTGCGTATAGATTACCTTGCCCTGGAGATGAAGATTACTGCGAATGATATCTCGTACTTCATCTTCAGTATCTTTCTGTGAACAAATTAAAAATCATATAAATTAGGAACAGAAGGTAATTAAGAAAAGATATTGTTAGTATAAGTGTCAACCTTGGGCCTAGCTCAGATGATGAATAAAAACTGAGTAGGTGGAAGATTTTCTTCAGTCTCAGTGGCAATACGTCTTTTTGTATTCTGGATTAAAATTACTCGTATATATATTTTATACCAAACTTTAAACAAAGTTTGACCAGTTGAAAGCAGGATCATGAATACAGTCTCCTCTAATTTGCTTTCCATTTATTTTGGAGACCTTTCATCCCTTATAAACATTTAGCTGTCCAAAGGTCATATAACCCACCAGGGTGTATAAGGTATCATTGAGAAAGCAGTATATTCCAAATTACAACACATTATTGCACTGTGAGTTTACTCCTACATGAATGACTTTTAAATCAGTCTATCCCTACAGCAATTCCTGCATTCACGTGATAGTGATCAAAAGAAATTAGTTATTATATCAGGCATAGAAGTTAGGAAACATCCAGTTTTTATTTGCATTTCCATATTCAAGCTTCATAACATATAACAAATATAATTTAGCATTAAAAATTAAGAGAGAAATTGTAATTTAAGAATGTCATCTCTACTCATATTCTGATAATTTAGAAAATAAGTATGTACAAACTGAAATATTTTATGCTTTGAAAATTAGAATGACTATCTACCATAGTCGCCCATTTTGCCTTCATATAGTCTTGATTATTTGTGTCATGCTGTAACAATGAGCATGGGGGAAAATATTCAAAAAACTTCATTAGTAAAATATTTCTACCTTTTGGAAGTGCAAAAAGAGCACCTACCATACTGAATCGATTTTTGGCCAGTGCAATTAGCTCTTGGTCTCCAGGGGCACAAATGTTCAGGCCAATGGGAAGCAATCTCTTCAGTGCTGCCACAATGAGAGAGGTCTGCATAGAGTACCGGTCACCTTTGCGCTTCATCTTCTTCCTCTCCTGGTCAGAAACTGCTGCCTGCAGCATAAAGCAAAGGTGAAAAAAAATCCATTATTAAATAAAAGAATTGTACTAGCAACTTTGAACTTGTGTCTGGTATGACAATTTCGTTATTTTCTATACAGCTGCAACCCTATGCAATGGAATTGCCATTATATCATTGCCAATATTTCACAACAATATCCTAAATGCCCACTGTGTTTCTCAAACAATGATGTTTTGATTCTCAATTGAGTGCCTGCAACAGCTATTGTTAGAAAACAAAAATGATAAACAAACAAAAAAAACCAACCTACAAAACCAAACAAATAAAAAAAAAAACAAAAAAAAAACCCCAAACAAACAAAAAAAAAAACCAAACAAAAACACTCTGCTTTTCTGGAGGAGTCCTGTCTCCTTTCCTTCTGCAGAGAGAAAAATCTAAAGTCTTTACACTACCTTGGACATCTTGGATTTTGTGTCACTGATCAGGAAAGACATGTTGTTGATTTCATTTTGTACCACAAAGTTCTGCTCTTCCCTTTTGAAATTCTGGAAATACATAGAAGATATCAGTTAAAAGCTCTTAGAATATATGAGGAATCTATCTAAACAAATGTAAAATAAACATATAAAGTAACTGGAAATTTGTAAAACCCACAAGATAAAACACAGACAGAAAAGATTAATGGGTGACCAATAATGGCCTTGAACTCCAGATTTATTTAGATGACACAGCTCAGGGAGTTATGTGTTTTGAGAGTTTGATTTATATTTTTTTCCTTCTATGTTAGAGAGAAAGTCACGTTTATCTGGCTATGAAATGGCTATGATAAAAATCTCACTCCTCTAATTCAATATAAAAATATTGTCTAGGTTTTCCCTTACTAGTAAATAAATAAATAAATAAATAAAACTGACCATTAAAAATTGCATTTTTTACCCCATGATAAATGCCACTATATTCAGATATACAAGAAATTTTAAATAAAAGTCTGAACTTATGAATACATAAGTAATTTTATGATCCAGTTTCTGTGCACAGCAATGTTTATAATAAATCTTACAGTCAAATTCAGACACAAGTACGTAAATAATAAGGCACCTTGTTTCTCAAACTTGAGAGAATTGCAGTTATGGCAGAAAAGAAATTCAGTATAGACAACAGCCTACACAGAGATCCAATGCCTGAAGTATTTAGTCTCCTTTGGATTTTGCTTCTCTTTGTTCCAGTATTCACATCAATCATGTTTTATTTTTACTAAGCACTATCCGTGATGGTGCCTGATTAGGTCATAATGCAGACGCTTTGGTTCTTGCAGAGGAATCAAACTTGAGAACCACAGGTGAATTTTGTAGACGTGGAATTAAGAAATAATCCTTAACTGGTAAAATTTATGAAATATGAAATAGTATAATTCATGAAAAAAATACTTTATTCAGATAATTACTTGTAAGATGTATTTGCTCCTTCCTCGCTCACAGAACACTTAACTGACTTTCCTTCATTTAATCCAGCTACAGACCTAGGCTTAATAAGTGAATTATATACATTTAACTTTTATCATAGAAATACAAATCTACACTGCAACACAAATTAAGTGACTGCAAATAGAGCCGCACATTTCCTTCTTCTACTAGTCATGTTGAGGACCTTTCCACATGATTTTTATCATAACTCTGTCACGAGGTTCAAGAAGACAGACTTCACAATATAGAAAAATGGACTTTAATGAGACAACTACCACTAATTTAGTAGCTATACATCCTGGTTATAAAAAGGTTTTGGAGGTGAAAATAAGTGATTAAAAAAAAAAAAGAGGTAAGGAAACAGACTTCAAAGAGCTTATTATATATAAAAACAAACAAACAAAAAATCCCATCCACAACAAACAAATCAGAATCTGCACGAAAAATACCTTCAATCAGCGTTACTATGCTATAAAACACCGATCAACTCCCCTAGCTACTTAGGCATTTCAAAAGTGTTTAGAAAACTGAAAGTCATTAATACCTTCCCATCTGCAGTTTCACTTCTGTCATTAAATGTGCTTTCCCAAACGTAACCACTAAATAATTGATCTGTCTACTAAGAAACCTAATTAAAACAAGTATGTACCAAGGAATTACTTACATGAGACTTTGACCAGTAAATGAAGACCTCAGCCACCATGCGGAACAATTCTTCCGCTTCAGGGTTGGGCTCTTTCAGCCATTTTGCCCTAAAATTTGGTAAAAGGGTGGAAATGCGGATGATCCTCACTGACGTTATGCTTTGAAATCAGTTTTCAGCATTTTACAAGCCAACAAAACCCAAGCATGCATGCTTTTAATCCTGTCGGGTAGCAGTGGCTTTTTCATGTCCTATTTCAAAACCCTTAAAATCCTTTTACATTAATCCTACATCTAATCCAATAGCTTTGAATTGCACCTTTGTTTTGTTTTGTTTCGTCTTCTTCTGAAAAAGACCCCAGCTCCTCCTAAAAGTCATAGAGCATCAGCTTCAAGATTGGCAAGCTGAGTAAAAGCTACTTCATTCAGCACTAGGCATGTCAAGGGATAAGAAACGGTAGCAATAAACAGGAAGATTTTATGAGATTCGTTGACCTACTCCTCTCCACATACCTGTTATAGTCCACAAATCTAATCAACAAAGGGTAGAAGGCATAGAGGTCCCGTGCCAAAGTGGTGAACTCATCTAGGATGAGCAGTTCAGCCTCCGACATGTCACCTCTGCCTTCTGCTCTTAGATGTTCTTCATCCGATACAACCACTGCTGCTTTTTTCTTTAGCTTATCCATCAGTGGCAGGAAGTGTGTCTTTAAGAGCTGTGGCTTCGCTTTGCTTATGATGGGCTGGGAAAACACTATTTAAGGCAATGAATATTATAATATAAACCTGGCCATAAGATATAAATCAAAAATTTTACCTCTCCCCTCTTTCTTGGATTTTATTTCTAGGCTATGGAGTAAAATCCTGCCCCCATTGAAATCAGCAGAAGCTTGCCAAGAATTAAATGTGGTCAGGATTCCACATAGTCAATTCACTTTCTCACTTATGAGGGCAGAAATTACAGCTTCACAGACTAAGCTTGCAAGATCATAAAACTTTAAATGTCTCTTTACTGGCATTCTGTCAACACATTGGTATTTGCCTGCATAATTTTACTCAGTAATGCAGAACTTGTGTAGTGGTATGTATGGGTGCACACATATATAGCTCATAGTGCACACACACGTTTTCTCAGCCACTGGCTCCTCTTTTGAACCTTGCTTTTTAGTTTGAGCAAAGTAGAACTGGAAAGCATGCTCCAGTTATTTGCAAACCTACTGAAACAGCCTGCCCATATTTCTTATGCACATTAGGACACTGGAAGGCTTGTGTGTAGACCAAAATGAGACCGATGCAACCATCCATCAACTAGTCATTTGAGACTTGTTAGTACAAGCTTTTTGCAAATCCACTCATAAAAATGAACATGTAAATTAGCATCTGGGCCCATTAGCACAAAGCCATTTATAATATGTCCATTAGATTACAAAGAATTTTAGGCAGTTACCACTTATCCTTAGAGTGAATTACATCACTAACCCTCGAAAGACCAGGCATCCAGTCTGCTACCATGAATGAAATTACTACTATAGTAAGCACTGAAAAGTCTAATTGAAAAATTGAATTCACAACACTGAAGCAGCTTTTCCTTACAGATTGTAACACTGAGACATAAACTGGGTTTAAATAAATTTTAAGATGTTATCACAATGAACTTAATGTAAGGATTACTAGAACAACACGCATTTCCACATTTCATTGTAATGGATATGACGGTTGGACTAGATAGAATAGAATAGAATAGAATAGAATAGAATCATTAAGGTTGGAAGTGACCTCAAGGATCATCTAGTCCAACCATCCCCCCACCACCTATTACCCACTAAACCACGTCCCTAAGTACCATATCTAACCTTTCCTTAAACACCCTCAGGGATGGTGACTCCACCACCTCCCTGGGCAACCCGTTCCAATGCCCGACCACCCTTTCAGAGAAGAATTTTCTCCTCATCTCCAACCTGAACCTTCCCTGGCGCAACTTGCAGCCAGATGATCCTTGAGGTCTCTTCCAACCTTCATGATTCTATGATATATTAGATATACAGCTTCAAAACCATATTTTAAGGATCCAGCACTCATACAGAATGGCAAGAAACTGTGTAATGCCTGCAGATGGAAACTTGCTATATAATGAAAATGGGCTAAATAACTATCCTTTAACTGAATATACCACAAAGCATGTATATGAGTATTCTGGGAAAAAAGAAATAGTCTAATGTACTACTTATTAAGAGACTGAAGTATACTTTATATTTCTATTCTTAGTACTTAATATTCCTGGTTCATCAAGATCTGTATTTTTTAAAAACAAAGATACAAGTGTTGTCCTACTCCAGCTTTAACAGGGTAAACACAGAGTAATTCAGAGTGTGTGTATGTGCGCACATATACGTACACAATCTGAATCTACACACAAATGCTTGCTTGCTTGTTTGTTTATTTATTTTTACATCTTACCTGCTAATCTCTTCATCCAGGCTCCTTCATCAATACCAAGGTTGTTATAGATGATTTTCAATATGTTACCCAACAGAGTGTTCATGTGCTCGGACGTCAAGGCTGTGCAACACATTTCGGCCTTGTCAGGGTTGTTTTCTGGTCCGTGCTCCCACCAGTGTGACATGTAACTGCATAGCATAGGCAGTATGACTTCCATGATATGTGGCATTTGTGTGTAACGAATACCAGACTCTGCCAGTTCCACAATTTCTTCCATTAGCTTCACCAAGGAAGGAATACTTGGGCAAACCTCTTCTACACTAGCAGGCAAATTGAGAACTATTGAAAATAAAAATAAAAATCTGAAAATCAATAAACTAAGTCATAGAGTGGAAAAAAATTATTTTCAGTCACTATTCTGTACAACTTTTGTTTTCTATTTACATTTATGCCCTTCTGATCCAAGGGAAAAAACCCAAACACAACAATAAAAACCAAGTACTTTCATATCATTGAGCAATAAACTGTTTATATATAGGCTTTGATAACAAAAAGTTCTATAATAAAATAATTACTATAGGGAAGCTTCAACAATGTAATTATTATGAAATTAATTCAGAGAAATCAGATGCAGTCAGCTATATTCAGAATAAAGCTTAAATTTCAGAATTTCTTCCAACATAAGCTTTGCAGTTGAGACAAATTGGTACAAGGAAACACCTCTCCACAACACATCAGATGAGACCTGGAACATTGACAGAAGGAAAAAGACCATTGCCTGACATAATGAGTAGAGCAGATTCTGAGAAACTGATTTCTGGAGATGAATTCCCGATTGTAAATGTTTACTTTTCAAGTTATTTGAATTATAAGTTCCTTCCTCTGAAAAGGCACTGCAGTTGCCTTTATTTTTGGAGACAGTTTCTTTAATCTCCAAGTAAATACCTGTAAGCAAAACTATTAGCTCTTGAATGTCTAACATCCTGACGTACACATACAATGAGATGTACAGATATCTATACATTAAAAATTTAGCCTGCAGTTTGTGAATCCAAATGTTTTTACCAACACAGCCTGAGGTTAGTCTTTTTCCAAAAACACTCTCTTCTCCTATTTAGACCCAAATACATTTTATGCCGCTATCGCAGAATCTCCTTAAAGCTTAATGCAATTTTGGAAAAGAAATTCCAATTTCTGTTAAAAATCAATGAAAATACAGCTGATTGTCTTTCTAGATGTATTAAAATAGCTGGAATATATATGCTAAATAAGATGAATGTTGATATACTCAAGATAATAGAGCTCTTTAAAAAATAAATCTGGTATGCTCCCTTTTTAAAAATAAAGGTAAAGTTATAAAACGAATGCCATTATAAACTGGGATCTTATACACTGACACCTATGTATCTGTGATGAAACTCACACTCAGCATATATGCAGAGCTTGTACAATTCTACTGTAACTTCTATTTACCACAGGAACAAGAAGCGTGTATGAACTTATTCACCAGCTACGTTTTAGCTTAAGAAACAGCAAGAGTTTCATAACAGAACAAAAAGGTATATGTAAAATAAACTTACATAATGTTACTGGAAAATATCTGTACTGTCTTATAATTCAAACAAAAAAATAATTTACATACTACTCTGCAGTGTATTTACTTTCTAAGGGTATATTACGTACTTAATAGAGGTAAAGGTATTTTGCTTCAATTGCAAGTATGTATGTTTCGAGGATCCAATATTGCATATGAAAACTGAGGAATTAAAGTTACTGATTAGAACACATAAATTAACCATGATATATGTAATATCTGAGATACTAAAAATGTGCCAAGTCCCTTCAATAAATTGATTCCAACCCGGTATTTTGGGAATGGTATCTCAAACTGAAAACAGTGGTATCGTAGAAACGTATAATGATCAGTTTAACCAGACTTAGCCAACTGATTTAGGAAAGAAATACAACCATGAGATTACAAGAGAATTCTGGCACTATAAAATGTATGCAAAAATGCACATATTAAGGCAAGCAGCAGTTATAGTGAAATTGTGTTTTCATATCCATCATATGATTTTCTGGAAATACCTGCTCTGTCTCTCACGTTCTTGGTATTGTAAATTGAGTAGATATTATGTTTGTTCAAATGAGTTTCCAAAAAAGCCACTGGAAAGGCACCTGAGAAAGCGGCCAAGCATTCTCCTAGTGCTGATCGTTGCCTGAAAATTAACAAACATTGTTAAGCATACACATCTTTGATGACTGATTATACGTCAGAGTAGTTGCATACCAGCCTTATTTTTATACTAAAATTAGCTCATCTAAAAAAGACGCTCCTCAAGGAGGAAATTTTAAAGGCACAGGAGCAGGCTGTCCCCATGTGCTGTAAGATGAGTCAGCAGGGAAGAAGACTGACATGGCTGAACAGGGAACTTTTGCTGAGTCTCTGGGAAAAAAAGAGTTTACAGCCAGTGGAAGAAGGGACAGACAATTTGGGGAGAGTACAAGAAAGTTGCTAGCGTATGCAG
>VWZZ01004324.1:45026-55194 GCA_013399095.1 Psophia crepitans | reverse complement strand
CCGAGCGCTGCGGGTTATGGCCGTCCGCGTTCTCCTCCAGCTGCCTTGTTCTCTGCTGGGATCAACAAAGGGCTGGTACTGGTTGGGAGGCCGTGTGTGGCACTCGGCTCTGGGTGGCCTGACCCGTTCTGAAATCACCTGGAGCCCTGCAAAACCTGCACTGCTGGACAGCGCTGCGCTTCCCACCCTCACCCGAATGCTCAGGCTGTAAATGCAGGCAGGGACTCGGGGGTGGTGGTACGTGGCTCGACTTGTCTCATCAAAATGTCCTGGTGATGTGCTTTGTGTGGTCCCTCCCCTCCAGCGTGTGGTTCAGGGGTACTGAACGGGAGGGATTTGCAGATGAGGCGAGGCACCAGAGCACTGAGAAAACTGGAGAGGAGCGTGGAGGTGAGAGGCTGCCAGGCGCTAATGTGGCGGTTTATCAAGGAGGTGGCAGCCCACACCAGGGCTGGAAGCTCTTCAGGGAGATCTTTGGCCGGTCAGGCCAAGACAAACAAATCCAAAGGTTGGAATTCAGTGGGAGGAGTGCAGGGGGAGGGAGGAGGGGACGGGCACTGCAGTCCTCAGCATGGGTCTGCGTGATGCAGTGAGGAGACATGCCTCCAGGCTGAGCTCCCCTGCCAACAGCCCCACAGTGCCTCTGCCTCCCAGAGCTTCCCCAGGCCGCTGTCTTTCTGCGGGGCTGTGGGGCGAAGGAGACAGTTGGGAGGGTCAAGGAAATGCAAACCTTTGCTGGCTCGTGTCTTTGGGGCAGAGCATCAGCCAGAAACAGCAGCCGGGATCTCACTGTCGAGCCACAGAAAATTCAGAGGGGGTAAGAAAAAAGGCCCTTACAGCGGGGTGTAACAGTTAAGTTGAACAGACTGGTCCAAAACAGGAGGCAGCAGCAGCTAAAGGGGAAAAGCACTGGTTGTGAAAGAGCTCTTTGTGCCAGCAGGAAGGCGAAGGGCGACCAAAGGCTGGGCGCCTGGGGACGCACCCTGATAGGAGCACAGGGCAGGACTATTTGCAGTGTGGGGTGCAGGCTCCCAGAGAAAAGGTGGTTTTGCCTTCTTGTTCCTTAAGCCCCTGCCTGGAAGGTGCTTTGACCAAGCGTGGGAATTGCTCAGCAGCTGTGCTGCAGAAAAGCAGGGTGGACCCAGGGAGGAGCTCCATCCAGCCCTTGCGCAGGGCCTGCTCTGTGGGCCGGGACACCGTGTACTGTCCTTTCCTCCAGCACAGCCCAGGGAGGGAGGCTGTGGCCTCCGGCGGGGCTCACAGCCTGGGAGGATAACCAGAAAATGAGGGGAGCTCTTTTGCCTGTAGGACGAATTCTCAGAGCCCCAAACCAGAGGTGCAGGGCCAGGGGAAGGGCAGGAGTCCAGCAGCACCTGGGCAGGAAAGGCACAAAATATCACCGCCCTCCTTTCCTGAGCTGAGAGCCACAGCAAATAGAGGAAAGCAGATAATGAAAGCTATCCCTGCAGGCTGCTCGCCGGGGCAATGGCCCAGCTCAGCGAGGGGTCAGCATGAATTATGTTTCCTGGCAGCATGGGACTGTGCTTTTAGAGGGATATCCGCCGGGTAGCGTGGGACAGCGGGGATCGGTGCACATCACCAGGGGCCTGAAGTGGAGGATCATGACTCTGGGCATCCCCAGGGAATCCGGCCCATTTTGGTGGCAGCGATGAGGCACATCCTGCTGCTCCTCTCTTTGTGGTGGAGAAAACACAGCAAGCCAGGACCAAACTTCCTGAATGCTTTGGGAAGTGGTTGCCTGCTGCAAAATTTTTGCTAGTTTGTACAGCTGTCCCCCAGGCAGGCATTCAGCGACTGGTAACAGAAAATGCAACTAGTACGCAGGGCAAGTAGGAAACCCCAGATCTGGAGAAGACCCTGATCACTAATAATACTTGCATGCGTGGTCACACGCTTGTATGTGTCCTCAGATGGCACCATGAACATAAGCCGTGAAGCAGATTCCATGGAGATGTCAAAGACCTCATGGCTTCCCCAAGTAGGTAACGTGCTGGCTGTGGAACGTGACACGCCAGTGACGTGTGCACTGTGCACACAGGATGCTGCACTTGAAGAGGATGGTGAGTTTGGACTGAACTTGAGACGCGGAGGTTTCCTGTGCATCCCAAGGAAGCGACGGAGATGAGGGAATGCAGCCCAAACCGTGTGAGTACCGCTCCCAGCCCCCCACAGCTGCAGAGGACATCCTTACGCCAGCCATACTCACCCCGGACCCAACCAAACCCCTGCGGAGCCTCCTTGCAAGAGCTGGACACGGAGACTCCCACCACATCTCCCTGTGCCTGCGCCCGCCCACAAGGACCAGACACACCCGTTCATCTTGTCAAACTGCTTTAATATTTGGACATGAAGACAGGACAGAGCCAGTCAGGCTGTGCACAGACAAGACGTCCCCGAGCCACAGTGTAAGGCTGCAGGGCTTCCCTTCTCAATGGATGTGTGGATTTGGCCAAGGCGGAGTTCAGCTGATGACATCCTGAGCATGCCAGTGGGGTGCACGTGTGCGGTAGGGGAGAGGGACGGGGGGGGTGGTCCCCAGGGCAGCTCAGAGGTTGTTCAGCTCCAACAAGGTCTGGTCCAGGACCTGGTGGATGCCCACGTTCTCCTCTTTGGCACTGGCCAGATTCTCTGTGAATACAAGGGACACACAGCCACGCACGCAGACACAGCCCAAGCGTACCCAGGGGCAGCCGGACCCACGCGCACCACGCCAAGCACAGACACACGCACACAGACGGACATTTCAGTACGGTGCCAGCCTCCAGCTGAGCAGGACGTCCCTGCAGAGCAGAGTCCATGCAGGCAGCCCCACTGCCAGCAGGGATGAGCCCAGCTGCCACGGGACCTGCCGAGGCGGCCAGGCCATCTGGGCCAGTCGCTGGGGGCTGGTGGTTCCCGCTCTTCTGCGTTTCCATCCTCCCCCGGCACCCCATTGCCCACGGCCTGGCCCTCTGCAATGCGGGCACCATTCCCTGGCCAGCCACCAGCACGTCCTGCCCCGGGGCATCGCCACCAGCCAGCCGGTTGTGGGAACGTGCACAAACCCTTGGCCAGTGAAAGAGGAGAGCTGGTGCTTGCTGCATGACCCAGCAGTGCTCCATGAAGAGGAGTGAGACAGCAACCCGGGAAAGTGGGCAGAGAGGGCAGCAGAGAGAAGGAACAGAGCTAATGAGGCTGCAGGAACAAGCTCTGCCAGGCAGCCCGCTGCTGAGGCAGCCTCCTCTGGTGCTTGCTTCCAAACAACGTTCTCCTTGCCTCCGGAGACAGGGATGGGACAAGAGCTCTGCCCAGTCAGCTCCATCTCCCAGCATTCCCTGCTGGGCTCTTGCCCATTCCTAGCCCCAAGTTTGTGGCAGCAGCTGCTGCCAGGTCCTGTCCCAGCCCTCCCACCACCCTGCAGGCACCCCACTTCAAGGGGATCCTCCCCTTTGGGGTGACCAGAGTGAGGAGGAAGAAGCTGGCCACTGACTCCTGGGACAAGGGGAGGAAGGCAGTGATATGGACCACTGCATCCTTCCCCGGTGGGGCCAGGTTGATGCTGGGTAACAGCCATCGCCATGTGGACATCCCCGGACATCACAAAAACCCTCATTCCTCTCCCAAGAGAAAATGATCAGCTCCAGAGAGGGTCCCTGTGACCCTCAAACAGGTGGTTACACCCAGGGGTACAAGGCTCCACACCCCACCTAGCCCCATCGGGGGGCAGGAAAGGGCTCCCAGCCCCAAACCAGCCTGACCGAACCGGGGCAGAGAGTGGGGCCAGCAGCAGCCTGGGTGTGGGAAGCTGGGCTGGGGCCGGGAGCTCTGGGCAGCTCAGTTGTTAAGTTCGGTAAGGATGACCCGCAGCTCGTTAGTGAGAACGCGGTTTTTCTCAGCCTCCTGCCGGGACCGCTCTAGAGAAAACAGAGACATCAGCGCAGCAGAAGGAAGAAAGAGAGAAAGGCAAGTTAGTGAAAAAGAGACAGCGTTCCCCAAAGCCCTCGCTGGAAATCCCACAGCCACCCAGCCAGCAGCAGGGATGAGCTTGACTGGAGGAGGAGGCAGCTGGTCCCAGCACAGGGACAGGGCTCTGGGTCCATCAGTTTGGGAACCGGGTTCTGGGGCAGGGTAGGACGCTGAGGAAGGAGGAAGTGGATTGGGGACCAATTTAGGGATCGCTGCTGAAGGGTAGGTCAGCCCCTTCATTGAGGGACGGTGATGCATGAGAGATGCCAGGGCTGTGATCGCCGCTTGCAGGCAAAGCCCGGGAGTAGGGAGGGGGAATGGGCAGCATCAGGTCTAACCGTGCTATTTCAGGCCAAAAGAGTCATGGAGAAGATGGCACGAGATGAGGAAAGATGTGTATGAGAGCTGGGGGTGGTGGGGGAGGCGGTCTTCCCTCAGGCCAAGGCACAAAGGACCCCATCCCGCTCAGCCTGGCACGGCAGGAGCTGCTCAGGGCTCAGCCACATCCCTCCTGGGGTTCCCGTGGCTGCAGCCACCCCCTACCACCCCGCTGCTGGCACCCACATGAGACAGGCAAGAGATGAGGGACAGAGTGGCATGAAGAAAACAAAGGAGAAACCAAGGAAAGAAAACACTTTATTGTGACCAACTCAGTAACCCAGAGGGACAGAACATAAAAGAAAAGTCATGAAATGCAAACTGAAGAGCAATGTGCAAAGGACAGAAGGGAGGCAGGAGCGAGGAAGGAACTGGGGGTCTGGGGGCTGCCTGTCTGTCTGCCTGCCTGCTTGGGGAAGGGCTGTCTGCACAGCCAGACCCGACTTTCCATCCCCTGGGCCTGAGCTGTGGAGGTGGGGATGACACTTTCCCTGCACAGGTCCTCCCCGCCCTGAGCCCAGCAAACAGCACCGGGGGGGCTTTGCTGGTGGGATGTGGGGGGCAGGCGGCCCCCTGGACCCAGAGCTGCAGGGTCTCCAGTGCTTGTGCTTCTGGAGAGATGAGGAGGGAGCTGCTGGTGGGACAGGCTCCCGGGCACAGCCCTGTAGTGCCAGGGCACGGACCTACAACTGCATCAGCACTGTCGTGCAGCGTGTGGGGGTCCCAGGGGCTGCTCCCCTGTCCCCCCACATCACCTCATCTCTCCTTAAAGAAGGGTATTGCAGGAACACCCCAGGCCAGCTCCTGTCCCAGGACAGGCATAGACTAGGAAGGACAGAGGAGGACACAGCGGGCTGAGAGAGTGGTGGGACGGCCGGGCAGGCAAGCGGTCGAGCTGGGGAGGGGTAAGGCAGGCAAGGGGGTGCCGTGCTGGTGCCCAGTGTGGGGCTCAGAGGGAGGTGATGTCGTTAAGTGCATTGTCCAGCTCCTCACTGATGGCTTTGTACTTCANATAGGCAGCATGGATGCAACCCTATTCCCCACCCAAGGGCAGAGCTGAGACCCCAGCAGCTCTGTGCTCCCATGCCAGGCAACACGGCGTCCAGCTTAGCCCCTCCTGGCTCCCCTGCCCACCCCTCACCTTGGCCAAGCCCTGTCTACCCCAACCGGGGGCATGTGGTGGCCAGCGCTCCCCAGTGAAGAGGGACACACGGGGCCAGTGGGGACATTTTACCTTCTAGATCATCGATGGTTTTCTCCAGCTTCGCCACAGACCTCTCTGCAAACTCCGCCCGGGTCTCAGCCTGCGGGAGCACAGCGGGAAGGGGGTGAGTTGCAGGGCACGACTGATGGTGCAGGCTGCACCACATCCCAAATCTGTGCCATCTGTATTTCCCACACCCTTCTCCACAAACCCTCTCCTGGAAAAAGGGAAGGGACAAGGGCCCCATGGACACCCACACCTTAAACCAGAGCGTGCTTGTGGGGGGTCGCATCCCAGACCCAGGCACATGCTGTGCTGCAGGGCTGCAGTCTGGGGAACAGTGAGAGGACACGGGCATAACAGAGTCAAAATGCAGATGGGACGGCATACTCGTGCCTGCACCAAAGCAGGGCTGGCCTCACACCCCTTACCTCCTTCAGTTTTTCCCCTAGAAGCTTGATTTCCTCCTCGTACTTGTCCTCCTTGGTGGAATACTGCAGAGACAGAGACAGGCACCCGTGAGCCCCAAGGGACACCTCCAATCATCCTTCACCCCAGCAGGAGCCCCCAGACCCCACGCACTCTGCCCAGCCCCAGCAGCCCCACTGGGTCCTACCTTGTCAGCCTGGGCCTCCAGGGACTTCAAGTTGTTGGTGACAATTTTCAGCTCCTCCTCTAGGTCACCACATTTACTACATCCCAAGCAGGGGCCGCCAGGAAGGGGAGCAGGACCAGGGAGGGGGGGGCAGAAGAGAGTGGGGAGCAGAAAGAGCAGGTGCGGGAAAGGAGGAAAGAAAGAGAGAAAACAAGTTGAGAGAGGAGAAAACTCAGCGCAGGTGGAGAAGGAGGAGAGCCGCTGTCAGCGGGAGCCGCCGGGACGCATCTGTTCATCCGTTCCTTCTGCTTCCTTGCACGGATATCCCATGCATCACCACTGGCTGGGCTCCCGCCGGCCCCGCCGAGGAGAGCAGGCATGGAGGGATGGAGGAGCGTGCCCAGCCTGCGCCCGCCGCAAGGGGAGGCAAGGAGAGGTCGGTGATGGAGGCAGCGGTGCAAGGAGGAGAGAGGTGGCTCGCATGGTTGGAGAGACAGCAACAGAGAGAGGGGGGCTGCTGCACACTGCCCCGCACCCCTGCCCCAGTACCTCTTCCTCTGAGGCAATGAGGGATTTGAGAGTCTGGTCCATGGTCCGCAGCTCTTCTTCCAACTGTCTCAGTCGGCTGGGGTGGGAGAGGGGTACCCCGGGTGGGGGGACAGCAGAGAACAGGGTCAAGGATGTGCTGCCGGTGGGCCAGCATCCCCCTGTCCCCAACCTGCGAGCCCAGGGACCACCCCGACGGCAGACTCCGCCAATCCCAGGGAGGGACATCCCCATCCCCATGCAGACATCCCCATCCCTATGGCTGCCAGGATTTTGGGGCAAGGGCTGCAGAGGACCCCCGTGTGCTGCCTGCCAGGAGCCCCACTCACCTCTCTGCCACCTCTGCCCTCTCCTCCGAGCGCTCCAGCTCTCCCTCAAGGACGACCAGCTTGCGGGCGACCTGTCAGTGGCAGCAAGAGGCACGTGTCAGCCCCATGTTTGCCCCAGCTGGGGGCCCAGGGCTGCAAGGAGGTGGCCCCAGGTGCTGGGGGACTGGGGGATGGGGGCATTTTGGAGTGGGCACGCACCTCCTCATATTTGCGATCAGCCTCCTCCGCTATGTGCTTCGCCTCCTTGAGCTGCATTTCCTGGAGCTCCATCTTCTCCTCATCCTTCATGGCCCTGTTTTCAATGACCTTCATGCCTCTGAGGAAAGCCCAAACCAGAAGACATTAATGCCTTGGGTCACGGTGGCACCCATACCTCCTGCCTCACTACCCATCTGCCAGCTCCAGAGTGACGGGACATCACCTGGGGATGCTGGCAATCACTGGCCACCCCACGCAGTATGGTCACACCACTGGTACCCCAAGGATGCTCCTGTGCACAATTAAAGCGGTGGAGCTGGCCCTAGGGCCGTGTTCCAAAGCAAGGATACGTGGGTATGGTGCCTCTCAACCAGGCAGGTCCTGAACCTGTCATTTCTGGGGGAAAACGCGCAGCGCAGGATGAGACAGCCGCAACCTCCACAAAAGCAGCCTGACAGACCAGCAACCTTTACAAAATGCCAGAGAACATCCTGTGGCAAAGCCCCTTCCCATTAAAGGGTGAAGTTCTCAAGCAGGGGGTTGCCAAACCCCCACAGCAGGGATTCCCGGAGACTCTTCTCTCGCTCAGATGCTGTTGCTCAAACTGGTCTTTGGCAATGGAAGGAAGAGATCTCACAACTGTCGGGAACGCCATGACATGTCTGGGCACTCCCTGCCTGCACGGCTCCTGCCTGGGAAACCTGCTTGCTGCAAGGATGGGGCAACATACTTGGCAGGACTTGGCAGGACCTTTCGGGCCTGCAGGAAAACTAACACAAACCTCATTAGGTCACTTCAGAGGGACCCTACAGCAAAACCAAGGGGGCTGCCTGCAATCAGTGGTGACCCGATGCCACCCTGCTGTCCCTCCCCATCACACCTCTCGCTCTCATCAGCCGCCTTCTCAGCCTCCTCCAGCTTCTGCAGGGCGGTGGCCAGGCGCTCCTGGGCTCGGTCCAGCTCCTCCTCCACTAGCTGGATACGGCGGTTCAGAGAAGCCACTTCAGCCTCAGCCTGGGGAAGCAGAAACCCCTTGGTCACTCCATGTCTCATATATATATATATATATATGTAAAGCATTTTCAGCAGTCACTTCTCCACTGGCTATCCAGAACGCCCCTTGGCACCGTGTAATAAGGTAGCGCTCGCTGGAATGGGATGCCCGACCACGCATCCCCTCGCCTTTCTATAGGGACAACGGGTTTTCCTCCGTTCCTAGCACCCTGTTTGATGCTGGCTCCTCCTGGCCACGCAGCCAGAGCCTGGCACATGCAGCCCCTCCACCACGTCCTCGCACCTCCAGCTCCAGCCCTAGAGAGGAACGAGACATAGGGTGGCCAGAGTAGCCGTGCCGTCACAGGGATGGTATTTGGGGTTTGCAGAGCAGTGAGTAAGGGGGGAGGAATGCCCAGCGCAGCTTCACTCCCGAAAAGGAGATCGGAGCTGCTTGTGGATTTCCTGTTTACGGAGGCGGCAGAGCAGGCCGGGAGCCTCTCCTGCGGGAACCCCCAAGCCCTGCGCAATGAGGCAGCCCAAAGCCGAGCACGGCTCCCCCCTCCGCAGGGATGTACAGCACAGCGCCAGGGGCAATGGAGCGAGTCACCCTCGGCGGCCTGGCGCCCGGCCAAGCTGCAGCCAGTGGGGCCGCGGGACCGGGGCCCTCCGCTTTCCCAGGCTCCCCATGCGCAGGGCCAGGAGCCGGGGCTGGCCGGGAGTGGTGGCCCTGGCCCTTCTCCAGCCCGTTGGCACCTGGCCTTGTGCTCTTTCCATTTGGTAAAGGCCTCCTGCCCATCGTCACTGCCAGGAAACGCTGCTACAGCAGCTCCCAGCCCTGCTCCCCACCAGGGAGGGCTGCGGGGAGGACAAACCTGGCAAAGGGATGGGTGGCAATGAGACCTCATCACAGGGCGCAGACCCGTGCACCAAGACACAGGGAGGCATGCACCGGCGCAGGGGATGATGTCCCCTGCTTATTCTCAGGCTGGAGCGGGCCTGGCCAGCTGCAGCGCCCAGCTCCATCTGGCCTCCTACCGCAGCACTGGGAACGCCCCAGGGGACATTGGCCAAGCCGGGGGACCACGGGAGCAGGGAGGGGCTGTCACCTTGCATGGCCCCGCTGAGCGCCCACGGACCCTCATGGTGAGTCGGCAGGGTGGGGACAGGCGCAGCCGGCATCTCTCCGAACAGGGCAGCCCAGTGGCATGCCGGGAGGGCGGCCAGCCCCACGGCTGGTGCCAGAGGCACCTCCACCCTGTGAACACCCTTTCTCTGGGCTCCCCAACAGTTTGTCCCCAGCCAACAGCTCAATGGGGAGCTGGGGCTGGCCCCCACAGGGTGATGCTCTGCCTGTGGCATCTGCCTCATGTCATGGGGAGCTTTTTTCCCAGGGAAATACCCCCGAACTCAGAGCTGCCGGGATGGACACTGGGGAACATGAGCTCTCTCCAGCAGCTCCCAGTGACCGGGCAACCTGATCTGCGGCTGCAGGAAGGGGCCATTTCCTCCGCACACAGCCCAAGTGACAACAACCCGGGTACCGCACCCAGCTCTGCCGCTCCTGATATGGTGAGGATGTTAAAGTGGGCACAGGAAAAAGAAAAAAAAGAAAGAAAAAAACCCAGCACCAACAACAATAAAAAAGCCAAACCAGGAACAAGCTGCAGCCTGGAAATGCCGTCCCGCTGCCAGAGTGGAAATTTTGGCCTGTGGCAGCGCGAAGGGGCCGCTTGTCCCAGCGAAGGGCCGCGCCGCAGAGCCAAAGGCTGCGACGGCTGCTGCCCGGACCGCGGAGCCCGCCGCAAGCCAGGCGAGAGCCCGGGCGTGGGATTCCTCAGCCGTGCACACAGCCGGCCTCCGAGGGACGGGATCCGTTCCCAGGGTCTGCCCGGCCCCAGGCAGAGCCAAGGCAGAGCTGCCCGCCGCCCCGCGCCCCTCCAGCCGGGGCAGCCCGGC
>VWZZ01004324.1:1600-36163 GCA_013399095.1 Psophia crepitans | reverse complement strand
CACTAAGGGCTGCCACTCCCCCACGGGTGGGCTACCAGTGACCAGGGGGTCCCCCACCTGCGCCCCTGTAGCACCCTACCCAGCGACATCTTCAGCGGGGAGCAGGAATGGGGCTAGGAGCCCAGCTGCCCCTCCTCCCCCAAAGCCCAAATCCCCCAGCAACAAAACCCCAGGCCCCCTCCCGCGGTGGTGGCCCCCCGGTAACACCTGTGAGGGACAGCACATGGCTGGCGGCGGGGGTCCAGCTTGCTGGGTGCCTGGAGCGGGACGTGCCTCAAATATTTTCCATGCTGTATAAGCACCCATGCTACACTCCCCCACCCCCCCCCCCCCCCCCCTCCGCCGCGGGCGNACCAGCCCTCCCTTTCTTTGGGGGCGGGGGGTTACTGTTGATACCCAGGCGGCAAGAAAGCAGGAAAACCATTTTATTGATGAACACGTCTTTCCAAGGAGACGTCAGTATCCCCCACCCCACCCCGGAGCCTCGGGGGGAGCTGTTTTCCTTCAATGTTTTATATAGGATGCTTAAAGTATCAAAATAGTGAGAGAAGCCTCAGCGAGTGCAAAGGGGGAGGGATGGGGGTCCTGGAGCCAAGGAGGGGTGGGACGCTGGGCTGCGGGACCCCGGTGAGAGCTGGGTGTTAGTGGACAGAGCACGAGCTTGGAGGGGGAGGGAAGGAGGGGGGGAATAAATGAACTTTGAAAGCTGCAGGCTCAATACTAGAGAAATGGAAAAGTTACAAAAATACTGCGGATCTTGGAAAACAATGCAGGCACTTGGGAAGGAGGAGGAGGGCAGAGCTGGCTGGGGCTGCAGGCAGGGAGAAGCCCTGCAGGAAGGCAAAGAGCAGCTCGGAGTGAATCTATCGCTCCCCCTCCCCGCCTCCCAGTGGAAGCACTGTGGCTTCCAGCCCTGAGGAAGTGGGGCCCAGGCTGAAGATGCTCATGGGTGGGCTCAGAGCCTCCCAGGGAAGCTGTGGAGGAAGAGGAGGAGGAGGAAGATTCAGCCAGCAATAAGGCATTGGAGGTGAAAGGCGGCTCTGCGCGAGAGTTCAGTGACAGACCATGCTGCTCCCTGCACCCCGTCGCACAGGAAAGGGCAAGCCGCCCGTCTCTACCCCGCTCATGCAGAGGAGAGAGAAGAAAGGAGCACAAGTAGGAACGACAAAGGCACACAGAAAAATCCCCTATAGTAAAGAGCTCTCCAACCCCGCACCCTGGGGCTGGCGGACGAGCTCTGAGCCAGTGCAACCCACCCCAGCCGGGTCCCTCCGGCCGTGCCCTGGGTGCGCGTGGGAAGGTGGGCTGGGTGGCAAAGCAGAGTTGCTGGTGCGGCACTGGCTTGGAGCAGCAGCTGGGTTAGGCACGGCGCTCTGGGTGCGGGCAGAACTCTGGTTGAGCCCAGGCAGCCCTTCGCTTGAGGCGGGATGTCTTAAATAGGAGCTGGTGGGCGGCAGTCTGTGCAGTGGGCGGCGGGAGGGCGCGGGGCTCAGTTCTGCTCCTCATCCCGCAGCTCAGAGGGCAGGAACTTGTACTGCTGCTGCCGGATCATGGCCAGCTTCTTCCGCGCCTCCTCCAGCTCCCGCTCCTTGCGCAGCATCTCCTCCTGGGCGGCGATGATCTGCCAGGAGAGAGCCCTGGGGTCACCACTGCCTCCGACACGGGTGGCCGCAGCCTCTGCCGCAGCACTGCCGTGCCCAGAGCCGGGCCCTCTGGCTGCTGCTTGCCCCTCGTCACAGCCACAGCCTCCCTGGGCTGGTGTGGCCCTAGGCAGGAGGGCTGTTGCCCCTGCAGTGGGAGCTGTGGCCTCTGGAGATAACGGGGAGCAGCACAGCTCCTGGGGTGCAGCCCCACGCACCCTCCAGAGGGGCTCAGCTGCGAGTCTGTGGTCAGGAGGCAGCGCTGGTACCTTCAGCAACCCGCATCAGGCAGCTCTCACCCCTTACCCAGTCCTCTGCCCTTCACGTGTCATGGACACTGGGATGGTGTGGACACTGCGCCCAGGAGAAGCCAGGGCGTTACACTCCTGGTAGCGTGCACCATCACCGGTTGTGCCCACTGCTACACATGGCAGGACAAGGGTGAAGCCGCAGTGTTTAACTGGGGATGGGTGGGATGGGTGCACCCACAGCATGTCTGTGAGGCTCTCTGGAGACATGCTCCGTGTTGGTGGGTGGCAGGACGTGCTCCTGAGACAGGCACACACAGGTTGTGGTGGCAGCCAGCGCCACCCTTGCCCAGTCCGACCAGCCCCGGCTCCTCACCTGCGCAATTCCCCCGACCATCTTCTCCTTCACCACCACCGTTTCGTCATGGTCCTGGAAGGCAGCTGCCTTCTGCGCTGCCTTCACCAGATTGTCCGACGCTCTCTTAACCGCATTGCCAGCACCCTGCAGCAGGGAAGGCGGGGAGCAGCGGCATTAAGCAACAGACCCATGGTACGACGGCTGTCTGGGGAGGGTGAAAGAACCCCTGTCCCAGGCCAGGCTGGCAGGCAGGACCGACAGCCAGGCGTGCTGGGAGTTGCAGGCAGGGATTCCTTTACATGGCTCGCTGCCTTGCCACCCGCTCATGACCATTTCAGGCACTGCTGCTCCCAGCCAGGCTCTGGCTTCTGTCTGAGCCATGGGGCAGGGACTGGGGGGGAGGCCCTGCTGACCCTCCCCAGTTCTTGGCCCTGAGGGACTGGCGCTGGGACCACACATAAACCCCCCAACACAGGGGCATTAACCTCTTGTGTGCCATGGTATCTGAGGATTAAGGGTGCTACAAAACATGACCCCCAAACATTAACCTCCAGAACACCAGTGATGCAGTGCATGCATTTCAGGCATTCCTGTGCCAGTTCATCATCCCCAAGTGCTGCCAGGCTCGGCAGCCCAGCATCACTCACGCCCGGCACGCAGACAGCAGTGAAGTCCAAGCGACCTAGAGCCTGTGCTGCAACGAGCTCCCTGCTGAAGGCAGGCAGGGAGCGTGGGCCCTGGGGAGAACCCACGTGCCCTCACCCCACTCTCAACCACCACTTCGAGCAGTTGGGAGAAGACGGCTGGGGCTGGAGGGGCAGCCTGGGACTCACCTGGAGCCGTTTCATGGCCTCCGAGTCGTGGTCAGCTTTCACCTTGCAGGCCACCAGGAGCTGCGCTGTGGAGGCAGCCACCTGCTTGGCAGACGAGATAAGCTTCTCTTCGCTGGCATGGCCCTGCACCGCTGCATTGGCGGCCTCGCACAGGTTGTTGGTGGCAGCAGCCACCATGCGCGCCTGCAGAAAGAGAGGCTGTTGGCGGGGGGCAGGGGAGCCTCCCCCAGGGAGGGTATGCCCTAGCTGGCTCCAAGGAGGTTGTGGGGCATGGGATGGCGACAGCCAGCTTCCACATCATGACTCAGCTGGTGGGAGAGGGAGCAAGAAGCATAGCTGCTTCTTCCACTGAGGAGAAGTGCAAGGGCAGAGCATCCTCATCTCTGCAGCAGGAGTGAAGAGGAGGGTCCCCGACATCCCCTGAGCATGACTTTGATACTCACGGCTGAAATGAGTCCCTGGGACCACTGTCCATCATCCACTGCGTTGGCGGGGATGGCACCCACCTGCGAGGAAGGAGAGGAAGCAGTGAGGCTCACTGTCCCGTGCACACATTGCCACAGGGCACAAGGACTTCAAGCAGTGCCAGAAGAAGGGAGAACCCTTCACAACCCTATGTTTTTTATTTCTTTCCCTCTCCCAGCCTCACCTTCCCTTGGGCCACTAATTCTCGCTGGGCTGCTGAAGCTGCCTTCACCAGGGCGCTCGTGGCTGCAGCAATGGATTTGGCAGCTTCCAGGATCTGCTCCTCAAAGTTCAGGCTCTCGTCTGCTTGCTGCGGGCAAAAGTGGGGGGTGAGTCCCGGGCAGGGGTGCTGGGACACGCAGAGCAGAGCAGGATGATGGCTGCAGGGGGCTGAGTGGGCACATATAAAGCTGGATTAAGGGCTGTGGGGTGCAGGAGGGTGCAGGCTGGCCAAGAGATGTCCAGCTAGGGATGTGGGAGGCAGTGGGAGCACAGGAAGAGGGACCGGCTGTCGGATGGTGCTTCACACCTGGCTGAAGCACAGGCAGGAGGGCCCCAGCTCACCCCAAGCTGAGCATGGGGGTCAGCCAAGGCTCAGCACTGCTACCTTGGGCTTGGCTCTTGGTTTCAGCTGCTCCAGCTTCTTGGCTGCAGCCTCAATGGCAGCCGCTGCTCCCAGCAGCTCATTCTCAGCAATGACGGTGGGGTCTTCTGGGTCAACCCACTCTGTCCCTAGAAAAACCAGGAAGCGAGGCAGGTTAAATGCACAATCAGACTCATTTCTGACTTGCCTCACCTCCTCTATCAGCGGCTGAGTCCTCCACTCTAATCCCAGCCCTCAGTCCTGCCCCTTGAGCAGGACCCTTCCTTACCTTTCATGGCCTCGGCCGCCTGGATGAGCTCAGTGACTGAGCTGGCCACGCGCTTGGAGTACCCTGCCAGCTGCTGCTTCAGCTCGTGAGTCGGCTTCTGCAGGATCTGCGGGGCAGGAGCAGACGTAAGCACCTGGAAAACGGGGACTTCGCAGTTCTGCTCGGGGTGCACTCCGCCGGGAATGTGGGTGGGATCCCCCAGCTCCCCCACACGTGTACCCATCAGGCATCTGTGATGCTTTTTCGAGTGACCCTGGCTGGTCTCCTCCTGCCCGAGGATGGGATGAGCTACCCCTTAAGCCCTTCTGCATCCACAGCTTCTGGGACAACTCGCAGACACAAGACCCTCAGGGGAAGCCTCCCTGCACTCCGCAGCTCTCCCTCCAGGATTTCTCCTGTTCCCCCACCAACCCCAAAGCATTTGAAGTTGCAGAAGCATTTCCCCCCTCGTTGTCCCTATTTCAGAGATTTATCTGGAAACATAAGCTGGGCAAAAGAGGGGACCCTGGAGCCATGTCCCAGCCCAGAAGAGCTGGCCCTGCCGGCACGAGGTGGCAGGCAGAGCCATGAGGGTCCTTCACCGGGGTGTGGAGAGACACATGCACACACCACAGCACACGTGTGCACACACACAGGGTCTGTACGCACAAGCAGAGCTCACCGCCAGCCCGACTTGCACTGCACAGACGGCAGGTGCCCATCAGCTAGAGCAGGTGTGAGTACACACGCACACACACGGACCCCGGGGTCCCTGTGGACACACGCAAGTGCCACCCCAGCACTGGGCTGGGCACGCAGACACGCCGTGAGCAAGGCTCATGCTGAGGTTAGACAGCGGCAGGCACCCCAATGTCGCCTTACTCACCGGCTGACAGGGAGGGAAGGAGAAGAGAGAGAAGAAAGCAGTGAACACCCTGGCTGGGACACGCGGGCGAGGACGGGGAGGGCAGGGAAGGTGGGTGCTCTCCAGTGAAGGGTGAAGGGCAGCCAAGAGGAGAGGTGGGAACAAAGGATCAGAGGTCCCGGGTGGGGAGCCGTGCTGGCATCATACTTCAGCCTCATGGGGCTGGGGGAGCCGGGGCACCTGGGTGAGGCTCCCACAGCCGGAGGAGCCACCTACGCCCAGAGCAGCCATGGAGCCGCTCTTCTCCTCACCCCCCTCTTTACACCTTATTTCTTCCCAGTCTGAACTTCTTCACAACAGTTTTCATCCACCAGATCTCTCAACTTTTGGAAGGAGAAACCTATCGTTACCAAATACCAAGCCCCCATGGAGGTTCAAATTCCCTTCCCTCCCCAGTGAAATATGCAGGCTTCACCACTCCTCTGCCAGGAGCCACATTTTCCATCCTGAATCAAATAACCCTCTTTCTTGAACTCCAACCACGCTTGTTCACACTCCGTGCAAGGAGATGCTTTCCCACAGGGACCCAGCGTACAGCAGCGCGCTGTGTACAGCATCGCATCCGCCATCTGCCCTCCCATTCCTCTATGTCCTTCCTGCTCACGGCTTTCCAGGAACCTGCTGCGCTCTGATAAATGTGACCCACGTGCTTTGTTCCTGCCTTCACAGACCAGAGTGCTGTGGAGGCTGGGGAAAGTCATGGCTTTATCCTGCACTTGCATGGGGCCACCCCAGCAAAGTCACCGGAGCTGCACCAGGCTCAGAGTCCCCAAGCTGATGACACACAGTGATGGCTAACTTGCCCCCATAAACACATCCAGACTAAACACCACCTTAGTAAGTCTGCTATCTGCTCTGACAACATGTCTAAAACCGCTAATTGGCCTCTGTCTGGAGGCTGAAGGCACCCTGAAGGCTATGAGCTAACTAAGATGCCCCTCCAGTGAACATCTCATGGGATGCACCAACGTTTGATGTTCAGGAGACATTGCACGGCAGCTGGACGATTACACCCAGAACACAGCAGAATAGCAGGTTACTGCAAGTGGGCTGACCTCAGGCACTGCCACAGTCCGTCATTAGCCCAATCATCTGCTAACAACAGGTCAGCCAGAGAATTTCTCCTCAGCGCTCCAGCCTTGGCTGCTATGACTTACGTGTGGCTGAAGCATCTTCCAGACAGACATTTGATCTAGATGCAGAGGGTGGAAAACTCACTGCTCCCCTTGGAACCGCACCCCAGTGGTCACCGCCTTCGGGTAAGACTACCCTTTGACCTCCCCTCCACCCAGCTGCAATTTCTAGCCACCGATTCCTGCCCAACTCCTCGTTCTGCTGCCAGTGTTGGTTACCCTCTGCCTAAAGGGGCTTTCCCTGCAGGAAACCACAGTCTGAGCTCCACCACCCTGTATGTGGTGAACCTGAACGGCTCGCTCACCAAGCCCCTCTCACCAGCTAAGTGAAACCTTGCCACAGAGCTCGCTTGCCCTTAGGTTCTGTCCCAGCTCCAGTACGAGGGCTCTCGGGCTGGGTCTGTGCATCCCTCCCCTGCCCTCAACTCCACTTCTACGATCTCACCGGGAATGCAAATTGCTGGAATGACCTCACTGGATCCCTTGTACTGCTCTGCGGTCTTAATTTGCTTCTTGTAAACTACACTCATCTTGTGGGATAGCTAATTAAATCAGGCAGCTGAAGTCCTCAGACTCAGACAGAGGAAGACTAGATCAAAAGGGTGCAGCTGGTGCCTGCAGTCATCACCTCTGCTGTCATGGGCGCTGCCCATCTCCCACTCTGCTGCGAGCTTAACGAGCTCTGTTTTCACACTGCGTGAAGTCTCTTACTCCCACCACTTTTACCGGAAGCCACTTCGGGATTTTGCTCCCATGTTGTCGAATTTCCAGCCTCCATCTGTTTACAGACAGTTAATCTCCATCTGTTGTTAGCCAAATACCTTTCTTCAGAGCCTGTTCACCCCTCTGACATCTGCTTCCACGGCAGGGGCTCGGCCACGTGCCGTGCCGGCACAGGCAGTGAAGGAGGCTGTGCAAAGACCTCAGCAGGAGGTGCAGTGCCCAGAGGACCCTGGGGATCTAGGGAGCACCCTGGGAACCAATGCGGGGACACTCACCACCAGCACGTGCTCCAGCAGCTCCAGGTAGCCATCGGCACATTCCTTGCCGAAGCGCAGTGCCCGCTGCCGCACATCCCCGCTGACCTCTGGGTGGTAGGCAGCTTCCTGAAAGCCGGAGACAGGGAAGCCCCGATTAAGATCCAGCACCATCCCGCTGGCACCCGCAGCCCCCACCCAACTTTGCTAGACACGTCCCTTGCCCATCCCACCTTGCAAGCACGCAGCATGTCCGCGATGGCGCGGCGGCTGAGGTTTGCGGTAGCGATGACATCCTCCTGCCGACACGAGTTGCCAGCGGCCACCGCTTTGGCTGTGGCCATCGTGATGCCTTTCGTCATACGGATGAAGTCCTCTGGGGTGGAGACCTTGGCAGGCGGCACAGGGGAGGAGAAGACCTGCGAGGCAAGAGGCGGCAGTGAGGCGTGGGGTGGTCGGTGGAAGGGACGGCAACCTCAGCACCACGGCTGTACTCACTGCCAGCTCTTGGCGTATGTGCTCTATCGTGGCCTCCAGTGCCCGTGTTCCCTTTGTGGCCTCGTCCTCAACAGCCTTCACCGTCTTCAGCAAGGAAGTGACGTTCGTCACCATCACCTGTGGAAGGGAAAGGAGAGCCAGGTGAAGCCCCACGCAAGCTCTGGGCTGCTGCCAGCACCTGTCCCTCCCTCATGGTTTGGTCCAAAATGGCCCTGTCGCCTTACTCCACTCACTACCTCATCTCCTTCTCTCACCAGTGCCTCCTCTGTGTGCTCTGTCCCACCTTTAATGTGCACCGTCCTCCCTTCTTGCCCTGACGGTCTCCCAGTTGTTCTCCTGCCCCCAGACAGGCAGAGAAGCCCCCCTGCTCTTTCTCCAGCGCCACTCCCCCCCCGCCCCCATCTCCTCCTTCCCATTATGCCCAGCTCAGACCTTGGCAGAGTTCTTCAGCTGGTAGACAGCAGGGTCATCCCCAGCTTTGCCAGCAGCTGCCTTGGTGGCACCGATCAGGTCTCCAAGAGCCTTGGCCACATCCTTCACAGCGTTGATCAGGACCACCTGAGGAGAGCAAGACCAGGCAATGGCTGGGCTATGGTCACGCTCAGGCTGAGGGTGCTGTAGCCAAGCAGTGAGAAATTTGGGCACCCCAGGGCACACAGGCAGTCCAGCTCAGCCAGCACCAGTCAAAGCCTACCAACCCTCTCCACAACCAGCCCAGAGCACCGCATGACACCTGCAACCCTCAGCACCTTCAAGCAAGCTATGAGCAGCCTCCATTCACCCTACACAGCCCATCCCACCTGAGTCTCCGGGTCTTCAGATCCCAGGCTGGCAGCACCCAGCTTCACCACCTCTGCCAGGCGGGTGATGGTGGACACGGAAGACTGAGCAGCCTGGGCTAGCTTCTCCTGGCTGGCCGTGGCGTTCTGCACTAACACCTTGGTGTCCTCCACCAGTGCCTTGGCAGTCTTCAAGATGCCCTCCCTGGGGAGAAGCAGCGAGTCAGAGAGGACACAGCCCTCTACATGCTCACATGGTCCTTGGGGCACAGGGAGACTGTGGACCCTGCCTTCTGTATGTACCAGCTGGAGGGGAAACAGAGTCAGTGTGACCTGAACTTGGGGCTGGTCCACAGCTCAGAAAGATAGAGGACCACAGGACAGAGCCTAACCCCCCTGGCTGGGCAGAGGCTGGACGAGGTGCCCGGGTACCTGTGGTCAGCGAAGGTCTCCGAGTTCTCCCGGTTGAGGGTTCCTGCTGTGGCAAACATGATGGTGGTGTCGAGGTCAGCAATGATGCCAGAGACAGCACTGGCTGCTGTGATGCAGGCTTGTGTCCCACGGTTCCCAGCCTGAAGAGCTGCCAGCACGTGCGACACCTGTGGGGTACAAGTAGGGTGACTGGGGAGCAGAGCAGGTTCAGGCAACCCCCACCACACACACCTTCTCCAACACCTCCCAGGTCAGAGCTGCTCCGCACCAAGGAGAGGAATTGGGAATTGTGTGGTCTGGACACCCCTTGTTAGCTTCCAGTTATTTACTTTTCCTTGTACCTACTGTCTTTGGGGGTCCAGGAGATATTGGACTCTGGTAATTTCCAAATAAATCACATTTGCGTGATGGGCATCAGAACATCCAAACTCATTCCTTCTTTAACTGCTAAACTCAATCTCTGTACTTGGGCAAGCACGCATAGGAGCACAAGTTTCCTGATGGCAAGTGATCTTGGAAAGGAAGGACCTGCAGGAGGTCCTGAGCATGCAGGCACGTGCCAGGCACGATGAGCAAGTGCTTGTTTTGCTTTTGTGATTTTGCTCACAAGCACTACTGCTCTACCCTGACTGACTACAGAGTTTTTCAGCCATGCTTTCATCTGTTATTTAGAAGTGTGCTCTTTAGATTGACTGATGAACAGGACACCTTCCACCACACCAGCAAAAGCTGAGGGGGAGATAAACCACTCAGCACTGTCAGCTGGGCAGGGTGAACGTGGCTGACAGAGCCAGCAGAGCCCTACAGGACCGTGGGAGAACCTAGCGCGGCAGCTCCAAGGGCACATGGCTCAATCCAGTATCCCTCCCACCTCAGCATGCCGTCACCCACTATCTCTGGACTACTTACCTTCTCAGAAACCTTGCGTGCGCTCTCTATCAGCTCCTTCTTGGTGTAGGCATCGCTGGGGCTGCACTGGAGTGCTCCAGCCTTGGTGACTAGGGCGGCGCAGCCATGACCCAGCTCCTGCACCCGACGCTTGATGTGGGAGCCGATCTGGAGGGGAACACTTGCATGAGAGAGCCAGCGGGGAAGTAAGCCCAGCATCTGTGATACCCACTGGGAAACACCAGCCACCCCCACCAACTCCTCTCTCCCCCACTCGGGAAGGGAAAAAAGGAAACACGCCTTTGCTCCACATATCCACACTGTATTGCAAGGAAGGTGTGAAGGCTGCCTGCCACCAGCTCCAGCAGGAGGTTCAAGCACTCCCATCCTCTGCTCTCACGCTCCAGCAGACCTTGCTCTGCCCCACAACACACTGCCCCATGCTCGCACCTCCTCATTCTCAGCGGTGAGCGCGGCCGGCTTAGCCTCTTGTGCCAGCTGCCCATAGTCATTGGTGAGCTGGTTGGCCAGTATGCCCAGCTCGTCTGGATTGGTGGTGGATTTGGTGACCTGCCGATGAAAGAAGAGCAGGAGTTAGAGGGGCCGGGCACTGGGATGGGCAAGAAAGGAGGGCAGTCACCCTGCCTGGGTGGCAGGCACGGCTTTCCACAGTGACAGCTTGCTTGTACCCACCATCTCCTGCACAGTCACTGCGATGGCCTTGGCTGTCTTCACCATCGTGGTCTGGTAGTCCACAAAGGTCCCCTCTGGCTCGCCCATCGGCCCCTCATCCAGCTGCAAGAGACCATCAGGGAACTCTGGCTCCAACTCCAGCCCAAAGATCTCGCAGGATTTGACCGTGACTCTCTCCTCCACCCCCATCCCTGGCCACGTCCACTCCATGTTCCCCTCACCTGGTTGATGGCCTGGGTGATGGAGTCCACCATGCCCCCCACGACACCTGCAGCGCTGGCTGCCTCATTCAGGGTGGTGGTCAGGTCATCCACCGCTTCCTTCATCATCTGCACGGCCTCCTCCAGAGCCTCCTGGGTGTGGGCAGCTTGCTGCAAGGACAAGCCAGAGTGAGGGAAGGTGGGCAGTGGCTCCCCTCCCAAAAGGGAGGCTGCACACTTAACCTGGGTTTCCACGTCCAGCGCATGTGTGTGCACCATGCAGCACGCACAAGCGAAGCGGGGCATGCCACTGACATAGGCTCCTCCTGCTCACCTTGGGGTTCCCACCAGCCTCCTTGGCCGTATACAGCATCTGCAGGGCAGACTCAGCCAGCGTTTTGGTCTGGTCCAGGAGGTTCATCTGCTGCTGGTGGTTGGGTGTTTTGGAGGCAGCACCAATAGCCGCCATGATGAGCGGCTCGAAGTACTGAGCCATCTGGGACACCTAGGGAAGAGGAGCATCAGCATCAGCAGCATCCAGTCCTGGCTGCCTTGTGCCTCTCCTCCCGCTGTAAGTTCCTCCATGTGCACCGTGTGCCCCGCCTGCAGCTCCCCATCCCCACGTTACCTTGTGCCCCAGCTGCGAGGCCTCGGCCCGTGCTGCGCCAGCCACGGGCTCAATCAGGTTGCTGATCTCCTGGACAGCCGTGATCATCTGGTTGTGCAAAGCCTGTTGCAAAGACAGAGCGTTGCATGGGTCTGCAGCAGGGCTGGGGTCACTGTGTGACGCCGAGAGCCAGGGGGAAGGACGCCTGCCCCTGCTAAGCTTGCAGCAGTGCGTCCCCAACCCACCTCCTGGGAGATATCTTCTCGAGGGGCCAGCTGCTGGCTGATGGCAGCAAGGGAGGCCTGGTCCACTTCCCGCATGCATCTGTTCAGGACTTCGATGGCCTCGTCACACTCCCGCTGTCCTGGAGCTTTGTCCCTGCATGAACATACGGATCAGCCCAGCACTGGCAGGTGCTGTGCCACCCCCTCACCCCCAGCCTTGGCTGGTGCCAGTGAGGGACAGGAGACCTCTTCCTGGGCTTTGGTACAACCCAGTGTCATAGAGCCCAGCCATGATGGGATGTGTTCCCATCAGCCCATGCCAGGGCTGGAGGAGCAGCTCCCACGCAGGACAAGAGGGATGGCATCTTCCATCCCATTCCTTCTCCCCTCTTGTGAGCAGTGGCCAAGGAGATGGTGAGCCAAAACATTCTCAGGGATGATCGCTCAGAGCAGGGGTACCCACCAGCAGGGATGGGGCCGTGACCAAGCAGGCAGGACTCGCCTCACCTCATGTTGGTAATCAGCTTCTTGATGGAGTCCGAGACAGTGCGAGAGTGGCCAGCCAGCACTGACCACTGTGGCGGGTCCTTGGGGTTGACAGCCAGAGAGCGGGCAGTCTGGATGAGGCCAGCAGAGCTCTCCAGCATGGTCTTGGCTGAAGAGACGATGGGCTCCATGGCTCTGCGCCCCTGTGCAATGATATGATGGATCAGTGATGTGTGCGAGGGACCGTGGGAAGTTACTCCCACTCCCATGACTCTCATCCTTGGAGCCACCCTTTGAAGCCCCAGGTGTGGTGCCACCTTCCACCACTCCCTCCCAAGGCACCAGTCCTACACTGGGGCTCCATCCTAAGCTCAGGAGAAGGCACAGCTTCTCCCCACCCTTCGGCAGCCCCCATCACAGCCATGCTACATCCTCCCTGCCCCTGCAGCATCCCACCTCCGGGCTGATCTGGGCAGGAACGGTGGCAAACTCTGGGTTGGAGGCAAAGGCTGTCAGGTTATCCACGGCCTCTATGAGAGGGGCAGTGGCGGCGCGGCATCGCTCCCGGTTCTCCTCGTTGAACTCGCCATCCAGGGCCTGGTGTGGAGACATCAGAACAGTTATCCAGCCCCCACCATGCCCCAAATCCCATTCCCACCACGGTGCCTCAGCAGGAAGACTGCACCTTGATGGTCTTCACCAGGTTGGCTGTGCTGTTGGCCACCTCTTTGGCTGACTGGACGAACTGTCGCTTGGCCACCGGGTTGGCAGTGCGGGAAGAGGCCAGGCGGCACGTGTTGCACAGGGCCGAGGTGTGCTTCGCGACTATGGTGGCTGCTGACAGCACCTGTGGGGAAGGGCAGGGTGAGGCAGGATCCACCACCACGAATCCCCATCCCCACAGCTCCCCCCTCCCGCCAGCCACACGTGGGGCACCAGTGCGCAGAGAGGTCCCTCTTGGGACCCAAGAGTGATCACCATGGTCTTGCACACCCACACAGCCCCCCATGTGGACTGTCACCACTGCACCAAAGCTGCCATCTGGTTCCTAGTGTGACTGATAGGGCCTGATGAGACAAAAGACATCACCTTGGCCAACTCTTGGGATGCTCACACTCACCTGGGACTGGGTGCAGGCAGGGTCCACCAGGTTCTGGCAGGCCATCTGGATGGCTTGGTTAGCTCTGGCAAACTGAGTGGGATCTACCAAGCCCTGCTGTCCAGCCTGGCTGTTGGGGTCCGAGACGCCTACAAGGTAGGCAGCCTAGGAGTACAAGAGAGACAGTGAGAGTTCATGCACAGCAGAGAGGCTCAGAGCAGGCAGGGGCTCTGGAGGAGGCTGGCACCACCATACCAGGGGGCCAGACCTTGAGGGGCAGAGGAGAGGTGTGTACAGTAGCTGTGCAACAGGGATAATGCTCAGGGCTGGGATGAAGCATGTCTCACCTGGGCAGCTGCCTCTGTCAGCCCGCAGAGAGCTTTGGAGGCGGCACTGATGGAGTCACCGAACTCGGGCAATTTGCTGTTCTTGGCATTCTGGGAGATACCAGCCATGGACTCCCCCAGCACCTGCAGGACACACCACACACCGGTTAGAGTCCACCTCCCACCCCCACAGTGCTCCCAGGCTCCAAGCTCACCATGCTTCATCAGCAGGGGAGGAACTACCTTTCCCTTTCCTTCCCAAACCTCCCCATCCTTCCCCAAACCTACACTTCCAGCTCAGGGCTCACCTTGGAGTTCTCCATGACACTGTCAAGGCAGTTGAAGTAGGACATGTCATTGACGGTCTGGGTAGGGTTCTCCAAAAGCTCCTTCACCGTCTGTAGGGACACGGGTGTCACATCCAAGGGAAAGGACCATGCCATCCACTCAGACCTCCTCTTTGCTCCCTCTCAGCAGGGTGCAGCTCGCCCCTCCCCACCACCTCAGCCCCTCCACTCCCTCGTCAAGATGCAGCTTCTCACCTCCAGCTCCCGCAAGGCATTGTCACATTCCTTCTGGCCCGGTGCCTGCTGGGTGCACATGGTGATCAGCTGGTTAATGCTGTCGGTCACGGCCCTGCCAGGGACAGGGGAGAAAGGCCCACGGATCAACACCAGCTCTGCTACCCAGACCCACTGCTACAGAAAACAGTTCACAGGGAGCGGTTTCTCCTACCGTGCTGCTGCTGCCAGCTGATTCTTGAGGTTGGGGGCCGTGGGGTCGGCAGAGAGCGCCTTCGCAGCCAGCAGCAGCTTGCTGGAGGACATGGAGATGCTCTTCAAGTTCGACACCACCTGCGCCTGGTCTTCCTTATTCTGCAAGGAGCCAAGAAGCGTTATCCACAGAAGGTTTCCAAGCTCCAAGCCCACCCTGGGTCTTTCTGGTGGTTTGCAAGCTGAGCTGGTTCCCTTCATCTAACTCATCTGACAACAGCAAGGATACGGTGGCAACGCTTGCTGAACACACCCAAGCCACTTTCTCCCTGCTGCTGTGGTTTTGCACAGCCCCAGACCCCATCTCTCCAGCTGCACTGGCCACAGCCACCCTACCCTCCGCTGCCCAGCCACCCTGCCTGTAGCCAGCAGGCACCCCAAACCTCCCACTGTACCCAGGATTGCCCAAGAGGTGTTTGCTCTTACCGGTGACTGGCTGGCCATCTCCACTCCTGCCTGCAGGAACTCATTGAAGTCCTGCCCAAATTTGCCAGAGGACTTGGCCAGGTCTTGAGGGGTGCCACGCGACGCCTGCACCAGCTCGTTGGCAGACTGGTTGAGCCCTGCGGCCGCCTGATTCAGCTGGCTCTGGGCCTCCTGGAAGCTCTTGGAGCTGGGAGGGAACTGGAGGCAGGGAGAGGAGTTAGAAGGCAGTAAGGAGGGTAGGGATGGAGAATGAAGGTCTAGGACATGCATGGGGACATTCTATAGAGGAAACCGGTGTGGATGGACCGGCTCCCATCCCTGTAAGTCTTCCCCCTTCTCTGGCTCAGCTCACCGAATCTGCAAGCAGCCTCTTGCTGGCCTCTCCCACCATGCGGATGGCAGCATCCACGTCCCGCTGCCCTGGCAGGCAGTTCACACAGCGGCTCAGGGCCTGTGACACTGCTTTGGCCACCTGTGAAGAGGCAAAGAGTGGTCACTGCCTCCCTGCCAGCCCCATGTCCTTCCCGTGAGCTGGTGGGGAGCACCGGGGTCCCCGCTTGCCCCACCTGGGCCAGGCGCTGCTGGCTCTCTGGGTCACCGGGCTTGGCCACTGCTTTCCGCGCCTCCTCGATGAGGTTGTTGGCTTTATCCATGACATCGCTGGCACATTCCAGCATGGCACTCTGTGCCTGCGGGTCAGGGGTGCTGGCTGCCACGCCACGGGCGGCCTGGCTGAGCGAGCGCAGGGCCTGGGCCACCTCTCGGGCAGCGATCCCTGGGGGGATGGAGAGGTCAGTGGCTGCTTGGCATGGTCCCCTCCCCTCTCCCAGCCCGAGCATGGAGGCCAGTACCTGTGTAGTTTTCGTTGCCCTGGGCCACCTCTCCCAGCAGGTGAGCAATGGCAGAGCTGACGGCTTTCGTGCTGTTCCCCAGGTCCTGGGCACACTTCTCCATCTGCAAGCAGGTAAGTGGGGACATGCTGGTGGGCTGCACCTCCAGCCTCCGCCCCCGTGGTTCCCCCACCCCAGTGCCTGCAGCACATCACCCCACACTGGTATTCCCCATGCCCTCACCGTCTCTCCTGGCAGAGGCTTGAGCTTGCCATCACGGGCAGCTGCTTTGGCTTCTTGCAAGTCCCTCTCCAGGCTCTGCACCAGACCCAGTGCAGAGTCTATCTCCAGGGGTCCACACGCCTCCTGAGCCTGCGATGGAAGACAAGGGAAGGTGAGCAGGGCGACCGCCGAGCTCACCCTGCTGTAGCACAGACAGCACCCAGCTGGCCCCAACACGCCCCCCCTGCACTGTGTAGCCCACCCTGGGATGGGACTCATCCTCTCACCTTCTGGGCAGCCGTGCGGAGCTCAGCCAGAGCCGCGGCCAAGTTCTTGGCACACTGGCTGAGTTGCATCGCAGAGGCCTGGTCCGTGATGGTGGGGACGGTGGCCTTGGCTGCAGCTACCATCTTCCCACCGGGCTGCCGGCCGAAAGAAAAAGCTTTGTGAAAGGGACAAGCACACAGCATCTCTCTGCTCCGCACGTGCAGCAGGTTTTCTGGTATCTTAAGAGGGTCAGGAACAGTAGGAAAGCTGTAATGCCAGAGCTGGTATGGGAGGCTCTGGGCAGTGGACATACCTGCAAGAAGTTCTGGCTGGCAGCAATGAGAGCGAGCTGGGCGCTGGGGCTGTCCGGCTGGGACTGGCTTCCTCGTACGCCCTGCACCAGCATCGGGATCTGCTCTGCCACCACCTGCCAGAGAGGAGGGTCACTGGAGAGGCTCGGTCAGGAGGAGATGGATCTAATCCAGGATCAGTGACCAAAATCTCAGCTCCCAGGGGAGCTCTGCGAGGACCCCAATGTCCTGCATGCCCGCTGCAGCCGAGCACAGAACCCCAGGCACGGCTGACGGGGGAAGGGACGGGGAGAGGCAGTGGAGGAGATGCCAGGATCAGGCCCGGGCCCTTACCTTGCAGCTCTGCACCAGCTGCTGCTGTGCAGCAGGGTTCTTGTTGGAGGAGGCGGCGTGCTGCGCGGCAGCAATGGTCTGGGTGGCGGAGGCGGCAGCTTGTTTGGCTGCGTGCTGGTGGGGGGAGGCATGGGTTAGCTCCGGCGGCTGGACAGCCTGTTCCCGGCCCCCGCTCCCCACCATGCACCTGGGCCCTGCTCCCCCTAAACTTCTCCTCCCATGCTTCTGCCTGTGACACCAGAGCACCCCTCAGCACCCCAAAGTGACAGGGGGAGGGGAAGGGAAAGAAGGGGAAGGGAGCAGTGGGGAGGTCTCTACGGGACGCAGCATGGACACTACATGGACTTTACTCCTCTGGAAAGTTCAGGAATGCAGGGCCTCCCAGCCAGGTCTTGCTCACTGACCGTGACTGCTTGCCCTCCGTGGTCCCCTTGCCCAGAACCTCACCTCCAGCTTGTGCACAAGCTTCTTCTTGATGGCGTTCTGGGCTGCGGCGTTCGTCGCCATGCGGAGCCCCTCCGCTGCCTCGCGCAGCCGCTGCTGCTGCTCCTCGCTGTCTGGGTGGGCTGCAGCTCCCTGGAGAAAGAGGAAACCCACCACACCATGCAGGAGCCGCTGGGTCCCTTGTCCTCCTAAAGCAGCAGCTGTGCTTTGGCCTGAAGCTGGGGAGCACCCCCACGCAGCCTGGCTGCCCGCGGTGCCGAGGAGATGCCCAAAGCCTGTCTAGGAGAGCTCAGCAGCAGAGCTAACAGCTCCTTGGCAGCTGCCACAGCTCCAGGAGGAGCCCCATTCCACCACATAGGTCCTCAGCTCGGTGCAGGTCCTTGCTCTGGGAACCACTTCCTCACCCAAGTGCTGATCGTCCCCTCCGCAGCACCGAGCTAATGGTGTCGGATGGGACTAGGGGCTAAAGCCAGCGTCCATCCTCCCCCACACCACTGACCTTTGCAGCCTCCACCATCTTGGCGGTGGCGTCGGCCAGGATCTTGGCTGCGCTCAGCAGCTTGCGCGAGTTCTCCAGGTCCGTCTCTCCCTCCGCATCGGCTTTGATGGCATTGACGAGGTCAGAGGTGGCCTGAGCCAGAATACGAGCCTGCCGCACCATTTCACCTGGGACGGTAAGGAAGGGTGGCCTGTTAGCAAGTCCCATGGGCTCCCAGATACCTCCTCATCCAGTGTGCTCTACCCTGGGTGCCATCAGTTGCTCTTACCAGCATCGCCCATAGAGCTGAATATGTTCTCAGTGACGTTGAGGATGGTGTCAGTGGCCTGGTCGTAGCGCCCGATGGGCTGCCCACCCAAGGCGTGCTGCTTGATGTGCTGCAGCAGGTCGTTCAGGGCCTGGGTGACGGCTGTGGCCGCCACCCCCACCTGCTTCAGGAGCTGGTCATCATTGGTGGCTGCCTTGGAGGCCTCCACGCAGCCCTCCGCTGACTTGGCCACCAACTTTCCAGCCTCAATCAGCTGCTCCTGGCAAACTGGGGAGCTGATTGTGGGAGCCACTACCTGGAGCGGAAGAAGAAGGTTGGGTAGCAAATGTGGTGGGCTCCTCATCATGCAGGAGCCATGCAGGGACAGCTGTCCCCGACTTCTGCTTCTCCAAAGAGGATACGGAGTGTTTGGGCACAGTGGCAGGGACCCCAGCCCAAGGCAGCCCATGTTTCCGGCGCCAGATCCCCAACGTCCCACCGGAGGATGCATGGTCCTGACACACCTACCACCCCACCGTGGAGCTGCCACCACCCAGGTGATACTTGCAACCACATTGAGGCAAGGGTTAACCCTGCTGCTTACCTTGGTGCAGGCCACCAGCTGGGAGGTGGAGAGGGCGCACTGGGTGGCAGCAGCGATCACCTGGTTCTGCAGCGCAGCATCCTCCGTTTTCTGAGCCACGTTCTTGGCTTTGAGCACCAGCGCAGCAGCGGCGCTCGCCACCGCCTTTGCCAGCTGCATAAGCATGTCCTAGAGAGGGGACTGAGAGGGTCAGCACAGCAGCCACTGCAGCGGGAGCACCGGCAGTCGTCTGCAGGGCTCTCGTGAAATATTCAGTGGGGAAATGTGAGCTCTCGGGGGATTTTCATCCCCTCTGGCCCAGCACTGGCAGCACCACACACCTGGAGTGGCTGGCAACACACTGACCCCCATCTCTGCTGTGTGCTACAACCAGCTGCGAGGCTGTAACCTGGCTCGGAGCCACAGCCTGCATGGTGGCACCACTACGAACACTGCCCAGAGCAGCTCAGACAATCTTTAACATCACCCCAACACCCACGACCTCACTGCTCACACCCAGGCAACAACCGAGTCCCTGGTTGTTTCATAGTGACAACCTGCTGCAAGGCACTGCCGGCAACAAACAGCAAAAAAGTGACAAACCCCTCCAGAGAAACGGCAGGCACAAGCCAGCCACGGCACAGCCACACCAGGGGCAGCTGCCTGCCCACGAGCTCACCCCACCAGCAAGAGGCGAGGGGGAGATGCTGCCCACACTGGTCACCTGTACTGCAGGCACGCCAGCTATTTTCTAGCTTGTTAGCGATGGGCTACATCTGTGCTGCCATTCCTGGAGGTAAAGGAGAGATATGAAACAGCAATCAGCCTCCTCTCCCCCCGGGGCAGCAGGGAAGGCATGGGGCTGCCCTGCCAGCGCACAACAGGCAGCGACCCGCACACAGCAAACTGCTTTTCCGCAGGGCATCAGACGTGACAGTACGCTGCAGCCTTCAGGACTAGCTCTTGTGGCACGCTGCCAGTGAAAACCAGCAGCACTGGACAGCAAATGCTGGAGGCAAAGACCTTGGCTCGCACAGCAGCACTCCCTGCCCGCCGCACCTGCAGTCCTCCTGCCGTGTGTGTGCTCACCGCGAGCAGCCCCACACCCTGCAACGGCTAAGCCTCCGGCCACCAAGCCACAAGTGTCAGAGCCTCCCCTCGCCTCCTGCAAGCCGAGAGTACTCCTGCTGCAACCCACCACCTTTCCAGACAGGAGGAGAGACCGAAGAGCGCATGCACCCAGCGCCAGAGTCCCCAGACCACAGCATCCGAGCCCAAGGAGGGAAGTAGATACACTCGAGCCTGGCAGCTGCAGGGCACAGCATCCTGACACACATGTGCAAATTGTCTTCCAGGTCCTAAATCCGCTCTTTGGGGCCGCCTTGCCCTGGCACCGCTGCCTGGCCGTGCATGGGCCCCTGCTGTGGTGCTAGTTTCTCTGATCCCCTCGGCTCTCTGTCCAGGTCTTTCTGCTCTTGTTGAGGCTGCGTGGCCGCCACGAACAGAAACCCCCTTGTTTCTGGAGCCTCGTTTGGTCTGTACTGCGGCTGGATCCTCCTGCCCAGCACAGTGCGCTACCTCCCTTGTGCTGGAAGGAGCTGTCGTAGGAAGCCAAGCTGGCTGGAAGTCAGCTCAGCCAAAATAAACAACCTTGTGAGGCTCCAGTAACCCTGGGTGTCTGATGGGGGCAGGCAGGCAGCTCCCACAGGCAGGGAGGCAGGCAGGAGCTGAGGCAGCCACAAGGGAGGACTCCCAGGGCAGCATTCGCTCAAGCGGTGACCCGAGTGCATGGACTTCCGAGAGCCAACCACCAGAAAAGCAGATTTTTCACAGAGCCCTTATCGAAAGAGTTCAGTTGATAGACCCCAGAAGAGCACCCCTGACGCTGGAGAGGGCAGGGATCACCAAGCCATGCCTACAGTCCCCTTTTACCGTCTTTGGGTCAGAGGCAGGCAGGCTCCAAGCACATCGGCTTTCTGGGATCTACATGGGAATCCACAAGACAAGAGGTGTTATATCACAGGAGCTCTAGGGACAGAGATGGGCAATGGCCTGTCAGCGGGCATCGGCCAAGCTTTGTCCCGGAGCTCTCCTGCCGGTCCTGTGCAAAGGCCAATGGTTTTGGGGAGCGAGTGTCCCTGCGTGCTGCCGAGCGCACTCACCTGGAACCGAGGGTCGGTGTCACTCTCCCCGATCTGCTGCAGCAGCTCCCCGCTGGTCTGGCCCACGAGGCCAGCAGCCTGCAGGAGATTCTGGCGAGGCTGCAAGGAACGAGGCAAAATCAACACCAGGCTTGTGAGCAAGCCCTAAAACCTCACCCAGTGGTTCTCCTTGGCTTCGACCCTCCTCTCAGTCCCACGGCCGCTCCTGCCCCTCACCTCAGCGCTGGCAGGCTGTGCCGTTTTCAGCAGGTCCGAGACAGCGCTCGCCAGGTTCTTGGCTGCCTGAAGAAGCTGCCGCCCATTCCCTCCTTCGTCCTCCATCAGCGCAGCCAGAAGCTTCACACCCTTGGACATCTCCGTCAGGTTGGAAGAGATGGTGGTGACGGCGCAGCCCACGGCGGTGTAGTCCGTGTCCGCTGGATCCCCTGCACAGAGAGATGAATCAGGATGTGGCGCACTTCAAGTGATGCTCCGAGAGCACACCCCGCGCCTGTCTCCAGTGTGGTTCTCCTCCTGTGAGTAGGGGGAGAGACCCTCTGGCTCCTAAGCCTGAAAGATGGTCATATCAGCCGAGTTTGGGCAGGCGAGAGTGGTTAAAGAGAGCTGCACCATGCCGTGGCTGTGCCCAGAGCTACAGCAGGGACCAGACAACATGCTCCTGGTCCAGAGAACGGCTGGTAGGCCAAGGACTGGAAGGAGTGACTGGGCACAGGCAGGAATCTAAAGACAGGGCAAGTTGCAGGGGCATGGCCAGCTCTATAGGCACGTTAGCAGCAGTTGGGACTCATTTAGCTCTAGCTGGGGCAGGCTGGCTTCTCCAGCCTCTGACGGAGTGCAGAAGCAACAACCTTTAGCCAGAAAAGAGAGACGAAGCCTTCTCCAGAGACGGGACATCCCTCTTCTTCAACCCTACACTTACCTGCAGTGAGGTTGACAACCGAGGCTGTGCCAGCAGTGATAGCATCCACTTGGGAGTGAATCTCATGCTTTGACTCATCCATCTTATTTTTGCGCCAAGCTTTGGACGCCTGAAATGGGGAGAACAGGGTCAGAAGATGATGGTGGAGGTGATAGGTAGCTGCACGCAGAGCTCAACGCAGAGAGGTGCAGAAAACAGGAGATGAAGAAGAAGGACGTAAGGGCCGTGATCACCCAAAACTCCCCAGACCATCCTGACCAAGCAACATGATCAAGTGTCCCCTTCGCTCTTGCCCCCAAAGCGGGATACAACCCCACCTCTTTGCAGGCAGATCTCTCCAGGAGCTGCTGGCACCTCTCCTGAGAACACAGCCAGCCTCACCCAGCCCAGCCAACAACCTCCAGTGAGGTCCCCTCCAGCACCCTGCCTTCACCCAGCACTCACAGCGTCCTGCCCAAGGGGCGGCAAGGTCTCGAAGTCGTCCAGCGTGGCCTGGGCTGCGTGCACAGCCTGCATGCTCGAGTTGATGGTGCCAGTCAGGGCTTGCTGGGCTGAAGTCTGCAACACAAGGGACAGACAGAGGTATGCTGGAAGCTTGAAATCTAGGCTTGAATATTTGGCTCACGCCTCCGCCCAGCAACACGATGTAATGTGCTGTCGATGACAGTGCTCTAGGTAGGCGCCTCCACAAAGGGAGGCGCACCAAGCAAAAAAGGGGTCCCCCCTCTGCACCTCCCACTGGGAAATGCCCCGTCCCACCATGGGTACTGGTGAGTCTCACAGTTAACCAGCTCTCAGGGAATGGGGAGCAGAGGCAGTGGGACCCCACAAGGCTTTTTACGGCAAGCCCCACAGCAAGCTGAGTGGGGCCAAATAAAACAACTTCCTCATGGCCTTTTCCAAGCACTTCTCCAGCTGCTGAGGACACCAGGGGCACCAAAGTCAGGCACAGGACTATGCTGCAAACCACAGCACTGGTGGGGCTGGCTGGGCACAGCAGCTCAGGACAGCTCAACCCAAAGGAGAAGCTGCAGCCACCGGCCAGGGTGTAGCTCGAATTTGCAGAGTGGGTGCAGGAGGATGCCAGCTCAGCCAGGCCAGCAAGCACATGAGGTCAGCGGCACTGAGTCCCTGCCCTTCACAGCAAGCAACACCCAGCCACGGACCCAAATGGATGGGTCTACACAAGCCTGATGTGCACTTCCCAGAGTTTGTGCCCTGCGGTGAGCACGGGGAGAGCTTACCAGGGGAGGCATGTGCCCTCGGTGCATCTGGCCACTGGTGATTTGCAGTTGAGGCTGTGGCATTGTGCCCACCTGGAAGTTTTCTGGCCCTCCAGCCCCTGTTCGCATGATGGCCGGCAGGGCCACTGAGCCCAGCTCTGCCTTGCCTACACGGTTAAACTGCTGCTGCAAGACGGTCGACCTGAAATGGGGAGAAATATCAGGTCAAGGGATGCACATAGCCCCAGCATCAGGCTCTGCAGGAGCGCTGCAACTGAAGGACTAGCAGCTCTTCCTCCAGACACACTGCTGCAAGTTTGGCTGGCGCCCACTCTCCATTCAACTTCTGCTTGGCAGCTAACTTGCTGCTGGAGGACTTACTTCTTTGGAGACACGGAGTCTTCCAGCATGGTGGACTCCTCATCCCCCTCCAGTCCAAAGTGGTCTTTGCTCTTTTTCTGTAGAAGGAAAAGAGAAAATGTGTCAGTCAGCACATACCTCCCAGCCTTCCCCTCCTCCTGCAGCCCAGGCACGGCACCAGGGCCACAGGGTTACCCTGGCCCATCTCTAGCTCACCCAGCAGCACCGTGTGCCGAAGACTGCCTGGAGGCAGCTGGAAGGGGTGCCGTGGGCCCCTGTCCAGAAAGGAGTTGGTTATCAGCGCCCTTCACAGCACAGCCTCACCTTTTTGAGGATGATGTCGATGTAGCCAGCAATCAGCTGGGCAATCTGCTCCCCCTCCGTCGTCTGCACTGAGTAGTAACCATCCTGGTAATCTCCAAAATCCTGCAAAGGCAGAGCACGGGGTAGCACCGGAGCAGGGCACTGGCGGCCATCCTGAGCCGCTCTGGTATGCGCTAAGCGCCCAAGCGCCAGTCTCCGAAACAGCAGCCAGGAGAGGCACCAGAGGAGGGCAAGGCTGTCCCACCACGGGGCAATACCCAAGAGAAGGGCTGGCGTGAGAGCAGCCCCCCCACGGGGACACTGCTATGGAGAGGGGGTGGAGGACCAGGGCTGGTCCCTACCAGGGTGAAGCTCTTGGGTGAGGCTGCCCAGCGCTTGATGTTGGTCAGGCTCCACTCCTGAATCACTTCTTTGGTCTTCTCGTCCACCCGCATCACACACTCCTTGGTGATTCCCAGAAGCCGCGGCACCAGCTTGTTCTTCCCCTTCATCTTCTCCTGTGGGCCACAGCAGAAAGGTTGTGGGCTGCCCCCGGGACGGATCCACCCAGGCACAGACCTTTAAAGCCCCCCCTTGCCCACCAAACACCCCCAAGATTGCACTTTCAGGTGGTGACAACCACAACAGGGGGCTTGAAAAAGACGGGAAAAGCAAGAAGTGGGAGGGCAGCACACATGGAAAGCCAAGGAGCGTGGGTGGGCAGTGGGAAACTGGAGCAATGTGGGTTGAAGGGGAGCAGCTGCATGGAGACACAACAGATGGACAGATGCTGGAGAAGGGGAATTTTGTCCAGGGGAGCTGCTGCTTTACCTTGACCAGGAAGAAGGAGACCCCATAGGTCTTGAGGGAACGGGCAAGTTTCACATAACGAACTTTGGCCTCAATCTCACTCATGTTCCCGCAGTTCTTGTGGGCCTGTGACAGCAAAGACAGAACATCACAATAGCACCACGGTCTGCTGGCCACTTATGTCCTGCCACAGCCCTTCCAGGCCCTCCCTGCCCCACCAGCATCGCCTGTCCCTGCTACAGCACCCCTCTGACCTCTGGGACCACAGGAGCTGCCTTATCTGCCCACTTACAGCTTCCTGCTCCTGTTTCACACCCACCAAGCTGCTACATGTTGCTGCCAGAGCCAAGAGCCTGCACAGCTTCAACCTTCAGCAAGAAGGAACAAAAAGGTCTCAACGCCCGCCCTGCACATACCATGAAGATCTTGCGCTCCCCCTTCTGCTTGATGTACTCCTTGGGCAGGAAATCCTTGAGTCTGCCAAGAGACAGCCAAACCAGCTGTTAGCCCCAGAGCCTGAAGCCAGCATTTGTCTTCGATTACAAAAAGGCCCAACCCAGAGCCTTGGACAAACCCCTGCCAGGGCACGGGCTGGGAGTTTTTGGGAGCAGGAAGGATGTGGGAGAGGCTGCTGCAGTAATGAAAACTGCCCCAGGAGCTGCCCTGCTGAGAGTGGGGTGGAGGTGCTGAGGATGCAGTCCCTCACATGGCATCAGCAGAGACCATATGGTGGGCTGGGGTCCCCTCCAACAGAGCTGGCTGCATGTCCTGGGGGTGCCAGAGGAAGCAGGATGGACGGCTGGCACCCCTTGCAGCCAGCATGCATCCCTGTGCTTGGGCATTGCGCTGCAGTGAGGAGAGGGGTTGCACCAGAGACATCTGTGTCCCCAAGACCCGCGTGCCTGCCAGCGCAGTGCTGGGGGCTGCCAAGCTGCTCCAGCCACCTGGGGCTCCCCAGGACACTCACTCCAGAAAGCCCGGCTTGTGCTTTTGCTCGTTGTGTGGCCCAAACTGGATCTGGCACTGGTAGCCAGCAAACTCGCAGGCTTTGTCAAAGGAGACAGGGTGGGAACCGTTAAGGATGTCATCACGAGCCTGTGTGGGAAGAGAAGACACCGCGGTGGGCTAGGCAGCCACGCAGCCCTGCCACCGTTCCCCTCCACACTGGGCAGGACCTGTTTTCCAGACAGAAAAGAACTAGTCAGGAAAAAGAGGAGAATCTGGGGGCAGGCTGCCCCCTACAGAGACCATCACCATGCCTGGGAGAGGAACAGCAGCAGGACTTAAGGATAGTTCCTACCAGGCAGAGGAGACATGGGATCCCCTGGGGAGCTCTGGAGTACGCAGAGGGCAGGGCTGGGATTGCCCGTGTTGGCTCTTACCCAGGAGGTAACTGGGCATCCTGAAGTGCCCCCCATGGTGGCTCCCCACCAAAACCTCAGCCACCAGTCCTGCCAGGGGGCTGGTGTGGTGCAGCAGAGCAAGGCGCTTTGGGGAGCCGTACCTGCACGTAGAGCAGGTTGAGCTGCACAGGATCTCGCGAGTCCACGTTCTGGTCGGAGTAGAAGAACTTGCGCCGCAGCAGCAGTGTTTCGTTGTCATCGATGCCTTGCTCGCGCAGGGTGCGGCCGTGGTCCAGCCAATTCACTGCAGGCAACGTCAGGGCATGAGCAGGGACGGGCACCCAGGCAGGGCTGGTCCCAGCCCCAGGGCTGCTCACGCAGAGCAAGAAATGGATGTCCGTCTGGTGAATCCCAGCCCTCATCCCTCTGCTCTGGGCCTCCAGGCAGGAGAGATTCCAGGGAGTGTGGACACACATCCTCTTGTCACAGTGCTCTCCACTGTCATCTCTGCTCCCCTGTGTCAGCTCTCATCCTTGCAGGGGGGCCCTCCTCCCCACCGGCTGCCCTCGGCACCAGGTGACCCCGTCCCCAGCACGTGCAGGCACCTACACTCATCATCTGTGTGCAACTTCTGCTTGAGCTTCTCCATTTTCTTCTCATCCCGCAGCAGGGTCTTGTCCTTCTTGAGAGTGCCAGTAACCTCCTCCTTCTTCTCTTCCATGATCTCCCGAACAAGCGAGTACTCATCGTAGTTGGTGATGCCTGCAGGAGAGCAGAGGACCCAGCTCAGTATGAAATCAGTGCCAAACACAGAGGCAGGAGTGACCCACGGGTGCAGAGCAGAGTCCCCTCTGCAGCATCACACACCCCTCAGACACCCCTGCTGACAGGCCATCCACCGCAGAGCTGCTGCCGTTCCCCCAGCACTCACACCAGACACTGCCATCTCTCTCCACTTCCCTCCCTCCCCACAGTTGCTGCCCCCTCCTCTCACCAATCCGGGCACAGATTGTCATGAGCATGTCTGTGACGGTTTTGGAGTCATCCACCATCACTGTTTTCACTGTCCCATCCAGCATGCGGATCTTCAGGGGCCGCTGCTTCTTCTTGTACTCCATGGTGTCCTGCAGGCACAGCAGGGCACAGCTCCCAGCGGCAGCACTGGCGTGGGGTGCCCGCACCCTACCACCCAACAGCTGCCTCTCCCCAGTGCAACTGTGGGGGGCACGTGGGTGCTCTGGGGCCCAGCCCAAGGCAGCAGGGCAGTCACCCACTCCACCTCTGCACGGTGGGCACATCTAACCCCGAGCTGGAAGGACGTGGGGATGGATGCCTACCCCATTCCGAAGCATGTAGTAGTCCAGAGCCTTCCCAGACTCCAGCCAGATCCCTTTCTTTGGGTCTTCATCCGAGAGGAACAGCCCAAAATCATTGGCTGAAAAACAGGTGAAGTCTCTGCCAGGGTAATCCTGAACAGGACAGGGCCAGAGACACCAGCCTGCACCCAGAGATGTGCATCGGCAGAGCCCAGCGTGTGAAGCACAGCAGCACCGTGAACGCCGGAGTCTAAACCTAACGAGTGGGCAAAAAGCTGGCAAGCAAGCTTCGAGGTACATGCTTTACCATAGCTACCTATGGAAAAAAACCCGTGTGAAGTAAGCCTACGCAATGCTGAACTTGGAACTGACAGTCACAACAGAAGGAAGAGCTTGGAGTTGTGGTTGATAGCTCTCCACAGTCTTCGGTGTAATGTGTAGCAGCAGCCAAAACAAGGTAGTAAAACACTAGGCATCGTCAGGAAGGGTGCTGGGAACTGGTCTGTGGAACCTAGGCACACATACACTTTGAGTTCTCTGTGGTGGTGTGGTCTGCACCTCCCCAGAAGGACGTGGTGGAGTTTGAAAACATACAGGGAGGAGCAACTTAAATGACAGAGCCTTGGTACGACGGACTAAAGGAGCTGGGACTCCTCCATTCGGGGAGAAGGAGGCTGAAGGAGGATGGGATTAAAGCTTACAAGGTCTCAGAGGCGGTGAATAAGTGCTGTTCACCAAATCCTGCTCCCTGGGGGCTGGGGTACGCAGTGAAAGTGCTGCTGCTGGACCCCGGGCAGTGGCACCCCAGCTTGGACCTGCCGGGATAGCCCTGTTTTCCTGCAGCAAGAGGCCAGGACCACGCCTGGCTTTGCCCTGGGAAAGGTCCTTCTCCACCTTTCCAACAACCCAGCGCCGCAGGCTGTCTTGGCTGGCTGCTAAGTTTATAAGGAGTCATCATGTTGGCAGCTCTCTGCGGGGAGGGACAAATTCCTGAGCCACTCACTCCTGCCTGGCTAACACTGCCGTTAGGATCTTACTAAACAGGGAGCAGAAAAATCACAGAGGCGTGCCGTTTTATTTTTAAATTTAAAAAACCCCAGCTGCTTTCGACGCAAATTCCAAGAGTTTAACTGTAAAGCACCGAAAACTGAGCAGTTTGCCCCAGATCCATAACTTGGGCACAGAGAGGCGCTTTCTGAGACAGAGCAAGAGAAGAGCTGGAAACCTACACCAAAGCTCCCAGCCCAAAGGTGACAAAAATACAGGGCAGCTCAAAAAGGAACCCCGAGTGCCACTGGGTAAGGAAAGCACAGAGAAACAAAAGCTGCAGGGAACTGATAGGAACAGAAGAGCTATGAGTAACTGAAAAGGAACTCGGGAATATGCAGTTCCCTTTAAGGCTTTCCCCTTGTCTTTTTTTACAAGCAGGCTGGCTCACGCCCAGGAGCAGGAAATGCAATGCTCCCTCCAACAAAACTACAGCCCCGCATCCACAAAAACATCCAGTCCCTCTCCGAAACTGAAAGCCACGGTCTGCCAGACCACTGGCCCGCCGGGCACGACGAGAGAAGGCATTTCCTTTCATCCTCCAGGAATTTGCTGCTCCCAGATGTCGCCGCGCTCCCCCTCCTCTTCCCACGACTCCTGACCTCCTGTTTGCTGCCTCTCCCCCGTGGCACAGCTCCTTTTGGAGGCGACAGGGACCCAGGAGAGCCCACCAGACGATGTCCTAGCGCTCCAGTCCCTGCATCCATGACGGGGACAAGCCACATCCGCGTGGGCGTGAGTCATATCATAAGTTCTTGAGCCATAAGCTTAATTCTGAGCCTGGCAGCAGCACGGAGGTATTAGAGAAAGTTTAGCAAGGTAACGAAGCACCCGCACAGGCCTGGCAGAGCTGCTGGGGGAGAGCAAGATGCAAAGGAGGACTATACAGCCCCCAAGAAAGGAAAAACTAACCTATATGGTTTATTAACACTCGTTACCACCCCTGCAACTGTTTAAACCCACCCAGTCCTGGTCCAGTGGTGACAGATGCAAGTAAGAGAGAGGAGCAGAGACAGAAAGAGCAGCAGGCTCGAAGAGGTCGATGAATTATTTTACTTCCAAATGTGTTTTCCCACCTCCCAAACACCCAAATTTCTTCTAGGGTGTTGAGGAGGGAGCCCAGGGAGCTCAGCCCCTCGCCTCAACTTGGACCCTGTTTCCCCCAAGCCCCCATTGCTCTGGGAAAGCCCAGATGGACACAGGGACTAGAGAGGGAAGGGAGATCGGTGAAATGCCAGGAGCTAAGCTGGAGCAGCCCTGGCACAGCAGCTGGCCCCACCGTGGACTTACGCTGTCCCATCTGAGCCTCGGGCACCCGCTCGCGGATCATCCGGCAAGCGTCGTACACCATGGTGGAGGGCTCAAACTGCATCGTCTTCACCACATTGCCGATGCTGATCTTCAGCGAGAGGGCAACCATGGTGGCGGCTGGGCTGTCCCCACTCCTGCGTCACCTGCCAGAGTAGAGAGACGGGTTAGTTCTGATTGCCGTCACCTCCAGCGCGCAGGGTCCCTGCACCTCCCCTCCGGCAGCACCTCTGTTTCCCAAAAGCCGGGATACAGCTTCTAGCAGCAAGCGAGGGCTGCGCCCTGCACTGGCGAGCCTGCGCGGGGGTCCCACTTCCCAGCCCCGTGCTGACCCCAGGGTCTCTGTCTGGCTTTGGGACCCTTGTCTCCCTCTCCCAGGGTCCCAAAGCCGACTTTGCTCGCCTGCAGGGGTGACAGCAGTGGTAGCTGGCAGAGATGCTACCAGTGAGAAGGAAGCGAGCGCATGGAGGCACGCAAGATAAGCCGGGAGAGCACAACGGAAGGGGCTATAATTAAACCTGCCGTGACACAGAAGCCACAAGAGGAAAAGCTTTGAGCCAGAGCTGGCCCCCAGCTGTCAGGGCCCCCCCACATCGCCAGTGGACAGCGCTGAGCTGGCAGCCTGAGCGGAGAGGGACCCAGAGGGATGGAAAAGCCCGGAGCCGCTCGGGGAGGCGAGATAAGGGCACCAGGCACTGAACTTCCCCGTTAACAATAATTGCCTGGGGAAAGCACTACCCATGCCGAGTACTGCATCGGCACTCGGAGACCGGGGTCCACAGCAGAGGCCATGGCACAAACCCAGTGCAGGGGACCCATGCGCAGGGCAATGGGAGGGTGAGGGACCCAGACACTGCAGCTCTTGCTGCAAGGGCACATGAGAGCCACACCACAACATCTGAAACAGGCCCCGAGCCGGGGATCAGCTTCACGCCTGAAGGACTGCATAGATCAGCTTCAGAGCAAGCACTCCTCCACAGGGCTCTGACACACCGGGTTTAATAGTACGTAATTTAAATTATCACATTCTTATGGTGGAGCAAAATCACAAATAGACGGCAAAAGTAAAAGGAGGTTGCAGATAAGCCCCGTGCTGCCTGCTGTACCTTGTAGGGGCTGTTCCTTTGGGCTTACCCACCACGCAGCAGCTTTCAGCACTTTCCCAGGTTGCTGCACACCTCGGGTTCCCTGCACCGGGTCCCTCGCCTTGCCCGTCTCAGCACCCCCAGCCCCCAGCTGGCCCCAGCCCAACACTCCCCAGCAGCGACACCCCTTTTCTTCTCCCCAAGAGCCTGCTCGTGGGGAAGCCATCCCGTGCTCTGCCTCAGCCCAGGCTCCCTTGTCCCTAAACCCTAGCTGGTGGGAGGATGCAAGAGCACCAGTGGGATGCACGTGTCTGCTTATTCTCTTTAAAATTGATTTTCTCCTACCAGGCCTCCTATTATGGCTGTCAGGGAAAGGTTACCAGCCATGGGCATCCTCAGCCTGGCGCGGGAACGCTCTTGGGTAAGGTTGGCTGGCAACCCCCCTTGCGCTGCAGTGGCACACAGCGAGCCTGTGCATCTGTGGCACGGCCAGCTCTGGTCCTCTGTGGAAGCGGGGGGTGCAGGCTGCACTCAACCACAGACCTGAGCCGGCTAGGAGCATGATCTGTGACAGATAAAAAGCTCCTACATCTGATTTTGGCCAGGAGCAAGTCAGGGGGCAGGGGGCCTGCTCCCTCAGAGCCATAAAGCCATGCTGGTGGTGTGGGGAGGGAGGCAGGGATGGAGGAGCGTGCCGCCTCCGCCAGCACATGGAGCAACTCCAGCTCTGCATTCCTGAGCTGTTCAGCAATGTTTCTGTGGAGGCCCGCAGCCCCCACTGGCTCCGCTGACAAGGAATGAAATGCATTTCGGGTCTGGAGCAAGGGAGCCCGGCAGCGGCAGGAAGGAGGCAGTGGAGGTGCCTGCCTGTGCCACTGCTGTCTATACGGAAGCACCAGCAAAGGCGTGGAGCTGAAGGGACGAGGAACACCCTGCTGCAGAAAGGACTTTCCGAATATTTCATACATGGGGGGGGGGNGGGGGGGGGGCTGCTGCCCTCATCAGGCCATCTCCTCTACATCTAAAAATATTCTTGAGTTGAGCATAAAGCTGCTTTCCGTCCCTCCGCAGGAAAAGGAGAACATGACACTGCCCGGACAAGGTCAGAGACCATGGAGGAAGGGGAGGGGAGGGCGCCGGATGGCAGAGAGGAACTGAGAGAAGCCAGACTGTGCCCGGCCATTTCTGCAGCCTCCTCTTGCCCTCTCAAAGCCACCCAAAATCAAGCACTGTGCCAGAGCCACCCCTTAGCCCCCCTTTACAGGGGCAACCACACTTTCCAAGACCCCACAAGGAGAATGACTGCTCAAGCCTTCCTGCTCCCGAGCTCCTACAAAAATGACAGAGCTCGGCAGGGAAGGTGCCCACGACATCAAGGAAGCCTTCAGAGGAAAGGGAGATGGTTCATTTTAATTCCCGTGTTTTAGGGAAACAGTTCAGACTCCAGCAGCTGAACTTTGCTGACACCAAGTATAAAGCAGAAATGTTCTCTGCTGCTTAAGAAGTACACCTCCTCAAACCCTGGAGAGATTTGTCAGCAAACGTGGCAATTAATCACACAGGGCTTGCAAAATCTGCTGCCTCCTGCGAGGGCACCACCGGACCTCTCCCCTCCGGATATCATGTGGGGAAGGCCTAGACATAATGGATGAGACAGTGTGGGAGCCCGGTGCTGCAAACCAGAAAAATGCGGTCCCTCTGGAAAGAAAAAACAAAGCCAAACAAACCAAGTCTCGATGAATACACACCAAATTTCTGCACTGGCCCATCTCCAGAGCAAGCAGACCCGCTCTCAATCGGTTGTCGGTATGTAAAGGCAGATAAGGCCCCGGAGCAGCCAGCCGGCAGCCAGATTAACGCACTTCTGCATTTTACAGCAAGCTGCGTGCAGCCCTTCGAGCCATACGCACGCTCCTGAGCTGATCCTAAAGTGAGGGTGGGGTTTCTCGAAGGGGTCCCACCCCTCCCAGGGAACCATCCACCTCATCCTGCACTAAGCGACCAAAACCACCATGGTGGTGGTCCCCGGGCTCTGCTTAACGGCAGGGGCAGCACCATGCCAGCCCGAGGAACCACCGCATCACAGCCGGGACCACTGAGAGCAAGTTTTCCGTCACGTGACGTAACTGTTATATTTGTACCGGCTGAGTTTAGCACTGTGAGGACAGTTACAGAGGAGGTTTTATATCTTTAAAAAAAAAAAATCAACAAAACTTGATAGCAGCCTGCTGGAGCACTCACAGAGAGTTTCCAGAACAAGCTGCAAATCTTCAGATGCAACAGTTTTGCCGTGCTTAACGTGCTCTATTTAAGGGAGACTCCGGATGAGGTTTAGGTTTTTGTTTGGTTGGGTTTTTTTTTTTATGGCAACACCAAATTTCACGTGGGAAAGGCCCCACTCTGGACCACCCCTAGGCTGGGAGCTGGCTGCAGGAAGCTTTACCAGCTGCAAAACACCCCACTGCTGGGGTTTTCCATAGGTGTGGGGCTGCCAACGCAGCCAGGCAGGTTCCAGGCCACCACCGTGGCTGCTGGGGTGGCCTCGTCAGCACATGGGTGTCTGCACAACAGCATGCTGAATCGGGGCAAAAATTAACCTGGTAAGAAGCCGAACCAGCCTCTGACTGGGTTCTCCAATATGGGACCAGTATACACAGCCACGGCAGGCACCGGGGGCACGGGCAGCTCAGCCCCACACCGACGGGAAAGCTGAGCCAGCAGCCCCGGCTGATGACGGTGCTGCGTGCTGCTGAGCCCACTCAGCCCAGTTCCTCTTTCCCTGCCACGCATCCACCTCAGATGGGAAGATGGTTTCTCCTAGCCGAGGCTGAGCTCGCTCCTGGGGAGCGTGAGTGGCCGGTGGGCTCAGCCCCACGGCACACCTGTGCCCAGCTAGTTCTCACCCATGCTGGGGCAGAAGCATCCGCTCACCCCGCAGGGAGGGAGGGCCGCCCCGCTTGGCCTGGGAAACAGGCAGGAGACAGGCTGCAGGGCCGGAGATCACAGCTGCAGCCTGCCTGCTCACCCGCGCTGGGGTGAAGCAGCTCTGGCCATTAACTGCCAGTGCTTCCCACACTTCCCCAGGCCTGCCCGCTCCTGCTGGGCACCGGCTGCCCTCCACACGGAGGGGGCACAAACAGTGGCAGCCCAGGGGTGCCCATCGCCAAGGCAGGCATGGGGACGAACAAGGGCAAGACTCCATCTGCAGCCCCTCCCGCACACTTAGCAAGCCGACCCTCCAGCACAGCACACCAAAAGCTGCACGCTGGGTGCAGTGGGGGCTCTCACAGCCCTGGAGACCACCCGCTACCCAATCCAGGCAGCCCTGCTTGCCAGGGTGAGCAACTCGCCCACCACCACGCAGCCAGACAGAGAGAAATGGGAAAGTGAGAGGAGCGTGTGGCTGGGTTTTATTTTTTTGGGGGGGGAGCATTTATCCACCCAGCAGTCAGCAAAGCTGAGTTCAGCAAAGGAGGGCGCCCCACAGGTCCTTGCACCCTCTTCCTGAGTCTGCCCACTCCCCTTCCCCAAATCTGCCAGGACGTGCCACTTCGGCATGCACCAAGTCCTGCCGCTGCTGTTCAGAGAGCAAGCTGTGCGCTTGGCCGGTGCTCACCATGCACCATCCCGATTCGGCATTTGGGGGCTTTCACCCCACGGGCCGCAGGGTGGGGGGGTTCAGACCCTTCCACGGGCAACCCCCAGGCTCTGGCAAAGCTAAAGATCCCAAAAATATGTCCCCTCCTCTTCTCAGCAGCGAGGCGCAGCAGAGAGGAGAAGGGAGTAAACAATTATTGCTACCAAATATGGCTCTAACAGCCAGCGATGAAGCCACGGTAGAAGCATGTAGACATCCTGCCGGCAGATTCAAAGGGACGGGGAGCTCAAAGGGGCGCGGGCAGGATCCGGTCGGGAGCAGGGCTGGGCAGGGAGCAGGCAGAGGATGGTGCAGTCCCCCTCGCCCGGTTAGCTGCTCCAGCCGGGTCATGGTGGGGACCCATACTCTTCCCCGATGGGGGTCAGCCCTGCCCCACCCCACCCACCCACCCCAGCGCCCCGTCCTGGGGCCACCGGTGGGAGCTCAGGGATG
>VWZZ01004319.1:22639-42734 GCA_013399095.1 Psophia crepitans | reverse complement strand
GACTCCACTAGTCACAGACCTGATTCTGTCCCACTGATNCACTAGTCACAGACCTGATTCTGTCCCACTGATCACAACCCTCTGACTTCTACCTTCCAACCAGTCCACAATCCACCTCACTACCTGATCATCCAGACCACACCTCCTCAGTTTACCCACAAGGATGCCATGAGAGGAGGTGTCAAATGCCTTACTGAAGTTGAGATAGACCACATCCACTGCCCTTCCATCATCTATCCACCTGGATACATCCTCACAGAAGGCTATCAGGTTAGTTAAGCATGACTTTCCCTTGATAAAACCATGATGACTGTTCCCAGTGACCTTCTTATCCTTGATGTGCCTGGTGACGGTGCCAAGGATATCCCTTTCCCGGGATGGAGGTGAGGCTGACCGGTCTATATTTACCCAGGTCCTCCTTTTTGTAGACTGGAGTGACATTTGCTTTCCACCAGTCCTCAGGCACCTCTCCCGCTGCCCATGACTTGCTAAAGATGATGGGGAGTGGCCTAGCAATGACTTCTGCCAGCTCCCTGAGCACTCACGGGTGCATCCCATCAGGACCCATGGATTTATGGATGTTCAGACTGCCTAACTGCTCCCTAACCCAGTTCTCATCAACCCAGGGAAACTCCTCCTTTACCCCGACTTCCACTGGGGCTTCAGGGGTCTGGGGCTCCTGGGTAGAGTCTGCAGCAGTGTAGACAGAGGCACAGAATGCATTCAGTAACTCCACCTTCTCTGCATCCTCTGTCACGAATGCAGGGAACTACTGGAGAGAGTCCAGCGGAGGGCTATCAGGATGATTAGAGGACTTGAACATCTTCCATATGAGGAAAGCCTGAGAGAGCTGGGTCTGTTTAGCCTGGAGAAGACTGAGAGGGGATCTCATCAACACTTATAAATACCTGAAGGGTGGGTGTCTAGAGGAAGGGGTCAGGCTCTTCTCAGTGGTGCCCAGTGACAGGACCAGGGCAATGGGCACAAACTGGAACACAGGAAGTTCCATCTCCATATGAGAAAAAATTTCTTTACTGTGAGGGTGACAGAGTGTGGGAACAGGTTGCCCAGAGAGGTTGTGGCTCAGGATGCAATCCTGAGCAAACTGCTGTAGGTGATCCTGCTCTAGCAGAGGAGTTTGACTAGATGATCTTTCAAGGTCCCTTTCAACCCCTACACATCTGTGAGTCTGTAAAAGCTTAAGGGTACTACATAAACCAAGAGACAATTTGTTATGCAAAGGCAGAAAGTCTTCATGAGACTTTGGAGCTAGATAATGCCTTATGACTTTCAGTGTACTTCAAATAGCAGCAGAGAACTAAGATCCCTCTGGGAGGACACAGAACAGAGTTAAATCATGTGATATCACATCGTGTTTTAGATATGATGGATGGCTCTCCCCATAACAGACAGTGCATTTACTACACTGAAACGTTATGACTCTGTCCTTCCTATCCCATCCGTATCTTTCACAAGATATCTTTCATATCTTCCCAAAACTCAAAATTTTCTTTTCCCAAATCCTTTGCATGACTGAAAAGCTCTTCCATAACTTACTTTTTTTCCTCTCTAATTTACGCCCAAAAATGTGTAGTTCTATTGCAGACCTTTTCAGATCCCTGCCGACTTTTGAAAACCCACTCAAAAATAAAATGATAACATAAAAGAATTAACTTTTTCTACATGAAAGATAAGGAAATGAAGAAAATGCAGAAAAGTTTTTCTCTTTTACTCCTTGATAACATTTTTCCTAAATAAAGTCACTTGACTGGAAATTTCATTCATAACTTAGAATTTATGAACTACTATAAGTGATTGTGGGTAGCACTAAAACAAGCTTTCTTATATAGTTTTCAATTAAAGGTATAGTAAACATTTGTCATTTTCTGAAGTTTCCTGTGATAGTTCCTTCAGAAAATGTAATGAAAAGCCAGTTTGCAAGACTTGTAAGCTAAGGATACTGACATAGCAATGCACTTCTCAAAATTACTCTTAATGATGATTTAGATAGTAGTTTTCCTTTGAAGGCCTGAGGAGGTATGTATTCTAGCCATGAAACTGTCTATATTTGATTTTTTGTGGATTTGATCAGCACTATTTTCCTTCTAAATCACCTACTACTGAAAAATACCATCAAGTGCTGACTTTTCTGAAGTCTGCCAGTGTCAACTCTCATCCTTGCTCTGTCATATCTCTGTCTGTACATAGTCCCTGAACTTGTGGCACTAACCATCATCATACCACAACTACATTAGAAGACTGCCAATAATATGCATGCAGCTATCCCTTAAGCAATTATACCTTTCTGTATTAAGGTGTGAGAATGGGTGGTGGAGAATATTTTGAAAAAAAGAAGGATCTTTCTCTTGTGTAAGTGCCATAATGCTCTCCCAAGATCCCTGGAAATACATGTAGATCTGGTGAATGCCCAAGGTAAAGTTTCTTTCATTCATTTGTTTCTGAACTGAGCAACATCTTCAAATTGAATGTAGGCTCCAGAAGGATATAGAAGTTAGTCTGGATGCAAAGATAGATCGTGTATTTATTTCAAGGTTCAGGGATATGTTCAGCAATGTCACTCTCGATATTTTTTGTTGTTATTGTTGTTTTTTTGTTAAAGGTAAATAATGTAAAATGCTATGTTTGCTTCTTTGGATTTTTACTCCACTTTTGGTAATGTTCCCTTAATTAAAAATAAATAAGAAAATTCAGACCTACGGATATTTATTAAAAATCTCAGGAGAAAAGCCCTCCAGCTTCCTGCAGCATTTAATTTATAGGAATTGAATGCTGTGCTGTACTCAGCATATTTATTAAAGAAACATACGATTTCTTCCAGAAAAGAGCAGTAAGTATAATTTTGGGTATTTGAAGAGGTTTTGCCCTCCCTTCCATATAATACTAATGAGGAAGATTTTCTGTTTAAATAGGAAAACAAAGTAAACAAATCATCAGCATCACTGTATTCCTGTCTACAGGTCTCATGTCTTGCCAGTTTATAATGTACGGAAGAAGAGCCTTTGTGCTGCCTCCATTAAAACATCAGTTATGCAAACTCAGTTTTTCCACATGTAAAATCTGAAACTGTCTGAGATTTAAAAAGTCCACTACCAGTGATAAAATGGCACAGTCAGTGTAGTGACTCCTCGGCTTTATACATACAAACTGAAATTGCCCACTGAACATCCCAGTAATGCTGGCACGAATTGCAGTGTTTACTGCTAAGCTCTTAATATTCACATTGAATAGCGCTTGAACACCAAGGCATATCCTGTTTTAAATAAATGAGGAAAGCATGAGATCACACTCTCTGGTCTGTGAATGAAAGCTAGAAAGGAGGAAAACTTACAGATGCTGAAATATGAAGGAGGAAGACAATATGAACAGCTGACATTGTGAAAGATAGTTCAGCAATGTGGAAAGGAGCCTGGAGAGTGCAATTAGAAACAAAGGAGATGAAAATGTCCCTGATGACAGGCAGGTGATAGACTGAAAATGCTCACTTTTATTTCTAGAGCGATAACAATATTTCTTTTCTTTGCCTTTTGGGAACATCTACACAGTATTGGTGGGCAGATATGATTCCAGGCTTCTTCTCTTCTGAACTGTCAGGCACAAAGCTTTCTAAACTGGAAACTATTCCAATTATTGGGATTTTTCCCAAAAATTTGAAAAGGAATAGGAAAACAGGAAAATTCAGGTCATAACATCTTTATTCTCCAGTAACATAAGCCAGCAATTGCTATTTTTTACTTGATAATAGTTACTTTCTATTTTGTAAGTCAGTCTGGAATTCAGAAGGCTTTGCAGTGCCTAGCACTTATGAGTAACCTCTTCTGGTGTTGAGGGAGGGAAAAAAAAACCAGCTCTTGTGGGATTCCCACTGGTGAGAGGCCTTCTGGAAGAAGTGGTGTCTCGTTGGCATGTGTTGCACTGTGGGGGAAGTTGACGGGAATCTACTAAGCTTAACCAAAACAAATTTGCACATCTGTTTTATAGCTTTACAGCTTGCCATAACAACAACAACAACAAGAGCAAAGCTATTTAATGAGAGTGAATAAAATAGTCATACTGGTAGAATGTGGGCAGTCATGAATCAAGGACACAAAGTCACTCTAGCTGTGCAACAGTTTGCAATGGGCACTAAAGGCACTATGAGCAAGAAGGTTTGAGAAAGCTGTTTGGACTGTGAAGGAGTTGTTTATGCAAGGAAGAGTAAAAGTTTTGTCCAAGAAGTTTCCGTTTGGTGGTGAAGCCCTGAAATACTACGTGCTAAATTCCTTTTCAAAAGAGATGAAGCATTGCAGGGACTGATGAGAGAAGATGGAGGGAGATAGTTGAAGCATCTGTTCTAAAACTGAAAAGACAATCAAATAGTGAAATATTTCTCTAGTTGTGAGCTTATTCCAGAGGACAGTGCTGGGGAATGACAAAGTGGATGTGAGGAAATCTGGTAGATCTGATCTGATCTGCAAAAATCTGAGATGTTGCATTAATGTTCTTCTTCCTGAGTGCATGTGCAGCACTGGGCATAATGTAACTTTGATTTACTCTAGGATACTTACATACAGTAATAATATTTGCCATTAATATACATAGAGATTATCAAAGGAATGAAATGATTTTTTGTTAGCAAGCATTTCAAATGAATGGAGACAACTAACAGGAGAATGTAAATGATGTGAGGACAACCAGGATACTTTTGGAACAATCTAACTTATGCTGAAGAGCAAAAAAAAAAAAAAACCCAAACAAAACCATGTGGCTAGGGTAAAGGATTTAATGTATTAAGCAAGTGAGTCTGAAAGGGAATCTTTCCAGAAGAAAGGATTCAGAACTATGTTTTGCATTGTGAACAACAGGTACTGGAGGAAACATTTGATTAAAATTTGGTATGTAAAGAGACTAGAGAGAAAATGCATATACACAATGGACAATCTCATAAGGGGAGAAATTGAGAGCCACTATGGAAAAGAAGGAAAAATTTGGATTTGGAGCTTTGGGATTTAAAAGTAATGATGGAGCTACAGAAGGAGAAAGGCTAGGGATAGAAAAAAAATAAAATCTGAAGAACTGAAGGAATTGAAAACTTGTAAAGCCAAAAATAGCTAAATCAATAGAAAGTAAGTTTGATGGGAAAATAGAGGTTGGGAAAGATGTAGAAATTAGGAATAAAAGTCTTATATGTTTTTGCTTAAGAAAAGTAGGAGGAAAATGCATAAAAGGACAGAGAGGGAAGATTGGGGCATTCCCTAGGTTCCCTTCCATAGATGGAGACAGAAACACAGATGATGAATACTTGGGTTATTTTAAGGTGCAGAGGAGCAGACAATAATATGAAAGAGGGGCAAAGAAGTGAAAGATATAGGTGAAATTAGAGACCATAGTGATAACAGGGGCCAGTGAGGTTAGGGAAGGGAGGATGAATCTGTGAGCATCACGAAATCGGAGAGGGTGATAGCTTGGAGATCATAAATATGAATGAGTGACAGGCTGTGGAAGAGTGAGGGGTAGTGAAGAAGAACAAGAGGTGATCTGATAGAAAAAGCACAAGAACTTGGAGATAAATAGAATGAGCTGGTTCTGATTTTTCTCTTTACATTCCCATATGATGCAGTTTTCTTCATACTTAAATCTCTTAATTGAGCTTTAACTAGTCCTATTTTGCACTTTCAAATATCTCTCTAAAAATTGTCTCTGTGTACTGTTAGGAAAAAGGACCCTTCTCCAAAGAACCTGTCAGGAATACCAGTAATCTAAGAGAGAATTTTCCAGCAGAGAGAAGGATAACTTGATATTTGCAGCCTAATTAACCAGAGTTTAGCTTTAGGTACTCAATGAAAGTGCACAAAATTTAAACGTTTTATTCGTGTCTGCCTGTCTCTGATGCATCCAGGTCCACCTGTATGCTAATACTCTTTGCTAATATCCTTTCCTGATGGCACACGACTACAATTTTCAAAGTGTATCAGATGTGGTTTAGCACTGTCCAAAATATAGTGGCGTGAAGATAAAAATACTAATGCAGAAAGTGCACCATGGGGAACACCCATCATAACATGAAACTAATTGCTTTATATACATGAGCACTAAGCAAAAAATCTTGGCTTTTTTTAGAGGTTAGATTTTTTTTTTTTTTAGAATACTCATACCCAAGACTTATTTTTCACCATATAGCTTGCTGTATGACACATACAACATATGAAGCCCAGATTGCTACTTGCTACAAACTAAGCGGAAGAAGATCTGCATCTGACTATCCTAAAGCTGTGAATTGAACTTTCATGGATGGATGATTTTATTTCAAGTCACTCCTTTCCATTACAGTTGCCCCAGCTATGGACTTCATTTCAGAAGGGCTTAAGATGTGAGTGCAGGCAGTTTTGACATAAGTTATACGAATAAGTGTCATGGCGGGGGAGTTACCTCAAATGTGAGATCAGTATTTGTGCAGTTGGTAACTCCACCACACAAATAAATACCTCAGTGACATGAATATCCTAAAGGGATTACAAAAGAAAAAATGTACAGAATTCCACAAAGACAAAAAAGAATTCTTGAGAAACACATGAAACACAACTTTTAAAGCATGATATTGCACTTTGATGCATATGTCTTTAATACATGTAACTCGGAGATGATACACTGTTATTAGAGACTTATCATGCCTGATGTGCAATGCAGAGGCGTTTGCTTTGATGAATTGGAATTTGCTGTCATGAATCCAATGGCAGCAATGAGACACATCACTACCACTAGCATTCAGAGGCTTATAGCTATAATTACCCTATATTAATACCTAGACATACACAGGACAGAAGCAAATCTTTATCTGTTTGTGTCCTCCAACACAAAACTCTTATTTCCTTCAATGTTTTATACTGCTTGCGTGTTTCAAACTTAATCCTGCATATCAATATAACAGTCTTTATAGCTACACTAAGTGTTCATATCACTAAACATGTATATTATTCTAGACTTATTTCTTTGAGATTTATGCATACTGTATGAAGAAGCAGAAGAGAGAAATGATAATTTCTTCCCTGCTTAAAAAGAATTTTAGCTATTCAAAATATCTGAGAACTGTAGAAAGAGAATGAAAAGCGAAACAGTAAATTGTAGGAACTGAATTCTTTGTTATAAGATGCATATTCATTGGAAAAAAAAAAAAGCTGGAAACATTTTAAAATTGCACATATACAAGTTACAGCTGCTCTGGTTACCCTGTATGTCATTCCATTTTAAAACAGACAGCTTGGTTCTGTTTATGCAATTTTAGAACTGTCAGACTCTTCCTTAGAAATAATATAAATGCAACTTGTGAAAAAGCTTAGGATATGGGAAGCCACAAGGAGTTGTGCAGATTTCTAAAGTTCTTAAAGTTCTGCTTAAAATTCTAGGGAAAGAAACAAAAGTCTCTTTGTTCATAATTCTGGAAGATTTGAAAAAAATAAATATTACTATGTCTCTTTCTCTTTTTACACAGATGCACAAATTACTGGGCAAATTCTTACTGTATGATTGCCTTACTCTTTTTTGTGTATTTTCATGAAGATCAGAAGCAGGACAGGATCTGACCAAGTCTGGTCATTCATGAGGGTGTTATCCACACTTGGGCAAACTGCATATGTAACATACAGGATATGAGGTACTCTAAGGATAGCCTGGGGACCTTCTTCAAGACTGGGCTTGCCTGTGGCATAGCTTGCAAACTTGCAAGGACTCTCTTTGGTAGAGCTGTTTGGATGTTTGCCATATGTCTGGGCATGCCTAGCTAGGCAGTACATGAACTATGAGACTTTCATGAACACAGGAGAAAAATAGAAGGTGCGAGCACACCACTGCCAAATGCTGTAGAGACCAAATTTTCTGAACAGTTGTAATCTGTTTAGTAACCTGCTGCTTTTTTTTTTTCCTTCTTTCATTTGGATTGGGTTTTTTTGTTTGGTTTTAGTGGTTTTTTTGTTTGATGGTTTGTTGGTTGGTTTGTTTTGTTTTGTGTTTGGTTTTTTTAATTTGGAAGGGGTTGGTCATAGATTTTTTTAGATTTGCTACGGGTGAATCTGGCTTAAAATTTATACTTAAAAGTGCCAAAAACTAGAAACCTTCTGATCTAAGTTGCCTTACCACTATTTGCTTTGTACAAAACAATTCTGAAAACTGTTGCGTTTACCCATTCGTAAAGTATCTTAACACTTGATTTTTTAATAGTTAGATTTTTAAAAGTTATCTTCCTGTTTTAATATAAGCATAAAAACTGTACAGAAAAACTGTAGCTTTATGTTTGCATCTGGGTTTTGGTTTGTTGCTTTTTTTTAAAATGTTTTTCTACTTAGTATTAAACGTATGTTACAATACCTGTGTGTCTTGCTTGTGACATGCTATACCTGGTTCACTTTTTAATTTGTCTGAGCTTGTCTTATCATCAGAGATGTAGTCTGTTATTGATTAAATAATTCATTTAGCTGTCCCCAAGATGACAGATCTGCTTATTGTCACAAGAAAGTTGATATACTATACTTTGTTTACAAAGGTTGTACAACAGTCAGAAAGTAATGTATAACTACAACATTTTTATAGATTTTACATATTATGTGCATTTCATTAACCATTACATCCAGCAAGAAATGTATATTTATTTGATAAAAATTGAAATTGGCACAAAAATAACTCACATTTATTGGTTGTGCTCAAAGTAAAGAGAAACAGGAAAAACTCACACGGTTAATTAGCTTATGTACCTTTTAAAAATCTCATCAGGTTTGCTAAGCTCTCACATTTAACTCTTTCAACACCGCTTTGGGAAGACACAGAAATTTCTTTCAGCCATCTAAAGTTTCACTGTGAGTGTATGGTTTATTGCATACAGCCACAGACACACACCAATTTTGCTTCTCTGGATGAACTTCTCACACATATTCAATGGGCTAAGAAAAGTTTATCTCATTAATCCTGTGCTTTAAAATATAATCTTGTTCCTACTTTGACACTACATTGAAGAAGACAGATTTTAAAGTGACAGTTCTAAGAAATACTATTCTTTCTTCATCCTCCCCCTTGTGTTCTCAGAAGCCTACCCTGAACCTGGATTAACGTATTGATTAAAGAAGTGATCATCCTCACCATCGTTGTTTCCAGCTACAGATCTCCAGTGTAAACCCATTTTTTTCTGCTCATGGAACCCACACTCTTTTCAGGGGCTGTTTCAGAAACAGGCTCTGCAAGGGTTTTGAAGGTTTGGATACAAGGGACTCCAAGGTGGGAGAACACAAGTCTGAGAGGTGTGCTCAGCACCCCACTGCGGTCCTGCTGAAAATACCATATGCAGCAGAGATATTTGCAGATAGTTATTGTAAAAACATAGCAGGAATGGTGAACCTTTCATATTTGAAAATTGTTCTTTCCTACATTTGGGCCTGACAAACTTCTTCGTCTTGTCAGCTAAACCTTTATTTCAATTTAATAAATTCATAGAAACAAAATAGGAGTATTGTAGGGATTATTCAAAGCCTCCAAAAATTTTCTACTTCTCAAGGCATTTCCTTTTTTATGTAAATATATTTTACAGATGTTGAATATTTTTTTAGCAAAAAAACACCTAAGAAGTTAGCAAATATGCTAACTAGCAAAAACATGTGAGTTAATCTCTAAGTGCAGTGTGATATGCAGGTACAAGAGTTTATAACAATATTAAATGATCGGCAAAAAAATGAACTTATACTGCAACAGTAAAATATGAATACTGAAAGTTAAGAAGTTTGGAAATATATTATTTCACTTTCTAGGCAAAAACATTAATTATGTTTTATTTATGTATTAATTGTGTGTTAAATTACTTTGGATATACTGAAAATTTGTCCTGTGATCTTCAGTGCTCTATTGAAACTCACAAAATCATGATAAAAATCTCTGCTTTCTGAAGGAGTTAAATCAGGGAAATTTTTTTGTTGTTGTTGTTTTTATAACTCAAATAAAAAATGCATACAATGGATTTATAAAGATGTATGTTTATGGATGTCTATGTCTACTTACATACTGCATATATAGTGTACCTATTACGTATATTAACTAAACATTTGAATGAGCATTTTCAAGCAACAATAACCACTCAAGTTTTTTTATATGTCAGTAGTTTCTCACAAGTTTTTAGTGTTATTTTCCTCACAAAATCTGAATGTTATTGATGCATACTATTCTGCAGAACCCTTCAGTGGATTCAAATTATACACACTGATTTTCAATTTATACATTTGTCATTTTTAAAAGACTTCATACACTTTGTTTCAGTAGAAACAATGATTCATATGTGAAGAAAAAAATTAAAAATACATTTTCATAAAAAGGGCACAAATTATTGATAAACACATCTATGTTTGCAGATTGGTTATTTCTCAGAGGTTATTTGGGGTCATAATTGTAAATCTCATTACCTTGCTTGAAGGAGAAGGTCTCTTTCATTATTATGGTGCTGAGGTCCATATCCCTGAAGCTAATTGCAAGGTATTGCTTCAGAGTTCTAATTGTTTGCCATCAAAATAGCTGTGTAAGCTTGATTAACAGTGTTCAGCAACATTCATAATAGTCCAAGCCTGGTCCTGCATAAAATAGAAACTGGGAAAAAATCAATAAGATTTAATAAGATCAGGAACAATCACTTACAATAGTACATCAATCACACAAAGTAATAGGTGCAGGATTTGATAGGGTCCTGAACTGCCTGAGAGATTCATAACCAGTACTCGTTAATGATTTGTTCATTTGCATTTTATCAATCCAGCTACAGCTGACAAGCAGAAGGAGCAGTAAGGAAATATGTTGACTTAAACTCATCAGAGTTTGCAATTAAAAATATCACTGATAACTTAATAGGAAAATCAGCCATAGCTATATGTGTGGAGTGTGTATGTATATACATGTGTACTCCTTTTTGCTGCGAGATTATAATAAATTACCACACCATAGTGGCTATTAGTATTCCCATAATCCCTCAGAAAGTCTGCTTATGTCTGAGAAAAAATACAACAAAATATAAATTTTTAAATTCTCCTCAGTGCCTCACAATGTTTCTCTCTCGTTGCAGTTCACATAGTATAATGCCATCACAATATTTAATATGAAACATGCATATTGCCTTGTTTTCGTACCCTTTTAAATAAATAAAGCCCTGGGCTTTGCCTTGGGCCAAACCCATATCAAACACAAAACCAATAATAATGAGATGGCTTTCTGGTGATTATTATTTAGCATTATATCCTATATCAGCAGATTTTATGTCTTTCTAAAGTAATTAAGTTTTGTTTACTATCTGAACATTTTTTTTAAAATTGTCATGAATAAACATCAGATCTCATTTATCCAGACTCTTGCCTGTTTGTAATGCATCAATCTTTTGTTTAAAATAAGAAACCCAGAGCCAAGCCAAACTAAAATGCTACAAAAAACCATGAGCTGCCTCGTGTGTGGATGAGTTATTTAGAGAGTGATCTTGTGAGACTATCTGTGGAGCGTGTTTGTTTCCCTGTGTTTGTTGGGTCCATTTTGACGAGCGTCTCATTATAAATGAGATTACATACCTCCTATTTTCTGAGGAACAGTTTGCTCTGTTAGATATAGTAATTCTAATTTATATCCCAATTAACATGTTTCTCTAGTATCTTGCCTTTCCATGTCCCTCCACCAGAAAATTTTTTTCTAGACAAAGCCTTAAAATACTATTTTTTGAGTCTCTTAAGAGTATCTCTTGATCCAAAATGTGTGCTGTTTATTTGCAGGATAGCCTTTGTTGCTCATTTTAGTCAGCTTCTACATTTTAAAAGGAGAGCAACAAATTCTAAATCAATATATGCTGCTGTCACATCATCTTATACTATGACAGCATCTAATACCAGTACAAAGACAAGGCTTCCTTAATGCATCGTGGTTTAAAATAGAGATTGCCACATGGCAGTATGATATGGTAAGAACTGAATTTGGGTTTTCTGTGCTATATCAGGCCCTTTGGCCTCAGACACTGTAACGGAGAAGCTTCCCAGGTTAGGTGACACTATGATTTTAGAGGTAAAAGAATGACTGAGCTTACAGTATGACTGATGCTGTGATTTTAAGGCTGCACCACCACCATCTCCGTCATATGCATTTCATGGAGAAAGAATTAGCAGGTTGGTGGCTTTGTCAGAAAATTGGCTCAATCTCTAACTGGATTTCAGAAATTATATTCTTTAAACTGCTATTCTGGGACAAGTAAAAACTATCAGGTAGTATATTAATCATGGATTAGTCATAATAACTATTAATTTTATAGTACTTTCAATTTTTTATAACTTTACAAATATATCCTGAACTGGATAATTAAATCCATGAGCTATATTAAAATCAGAGTAGTAATAAAAGAAACGGAATGATTTGCTACAATAATTCTTGTGAAGAGAATATTCTTTTTTCTCTTTCTCAGCTCGCCATGCATAATTTGTGATTTTTATGAATATGTTTGTTTCAGCAAATGGATGTTTCACAGAGAAAAACTACAGCCTCTGAATTTGTTAGATATTCCTGGATAAAAATATTAATTTGGCTATTAGATGTGTGTGATTCAACAGCTGTGCTATTCATTTCTCTGAGTAGGTTTGATAAAATAGTTCCCTTGTCAGCTGCTGCTGCAGCCTCCTTTGTAAGTTGCTGCCCACGAGTCACAGAAGCTCTGTAGCACCTTCTAAACTTCTGGAGTTACCAGCTAGAAGTAAGTCAGAGCTGATTTACCCTCAGGTTGAGTTTAGGGTGCAGAGTCTAGCAAGAGCTAAAATGTGTCCCTCTCAACCATTACTGGAATGAGGACAGTAACCTCAGAAAAGGGAAACACAGATAACTAGAACAGTTACCTTTTTTAGTTTACTGGCAGATGTGAGTTAACACCTTCAGTATCAAGTTATGCTTTCTGTTCTTTGATTAAGCATGTGTTGTTATTTCAGGAACAAACCTTAATCCTTGACTGCTGTGCCTGCAATGCAGGCTGCAAACCTCTTTAAAGAAAAATGAGATTAGAAGAAAATTCCTGTCAGATTCCCCAGATCTGAGAGAACAAGGCCAAATAATTTTAATTTAATTGGTTGCCAGCTTTCAGATAGACCAGTGCATGGTACTGGTGCGGGTGTAGCGGTCACAAGCAGTGCTCCCCAGGACTCAGTCTTGGGTCCAGTCTTGTTTAATATCTTTATCAATGATCTGGATGAGGTGATCAAGTGCGCCCTCAGGAAGTTTAAGGATGACACTAAATTGGGTAGGGGTGTTAATCTGTTTGAGGGTAGAAAGGCTCTACAGAGGGATCTGGACAGGCTGGATTGATGGACTGAGGCCAACCATACGAGGTTTAACAAGGTCAAGTGCCAGGTCCTGCACTTGGGTCACAACAACCCCAGGTAGTGCTACAGGCTTGGGGAGGAGTGGCTGGAAAGCTGCCTGGAGGAAAAGAACCTGGGGGTTCTGGTTGACAGCCGGCTGAATATGAGCCAGCAGTGTGACCAGGTGGCCAAGGGGACCAACAACATCCTGGCTTGCATCAGGAATATCGTGGCCAGCAGGACTAGGGAAGTGATTGTGCCCATGTACTCGACTCTGGTGAGGCCACACCTCGAGTACTGTGTCCAGTTTTGGGCCCCTCACTACAAGAAGGACACTGAGGTGCTGGAGCATGTCCAAAGAAGGGCAACAAAACTGGTGAAGGGTCTGGAGCACAGGTCTTATGAGGAGCGGCTGAGGGAACTGGACTTGTTCAATCTGGAGAAGAGGAGGCTCAGAGGGCACCTGATTGCTCTCTTCAACTACCTGAAAGGAGGTTGAAGTGAGGTGGGTGTTGGTCTCTTCTCCCAAGCAACAAGTGACAGGACAAGAGGAAACAGCCTCAAGTTGCATCAAGGGAGGTTTAGATTGGATATTAGAAAAAATTTCTTCACTGAAAGAGCGGTCAGACATTGGAACACACTCCACAGGGAGGTGGTGGAATCACCGTCCCTGGAGGTGTTCAAAAATCTTGTGTAGACATGGCACTTCAGGACATGGTTTAATAGGTGTGGTGATGTTGGGCTGATGATTGGACTCAATGATCTTTGAGGTCTTTTCCAGCCTTAATGATTCTATGATTCCATGGTACCCAATGTAAGGTTCTTGCAATGTGTAAGACCTTTGTGAGTGACAATTCTGTGACTTGTGGAATGGGGATGGAGTCTTGTGATCTGGCTGTGACTGGGAGCTGTGCCTTTTAGTGGGACTTCTATTTGTAGGAAATCTTCAGCCATGGAGTCTACTGCGGTATATTCTGGCAACATCTCTCTGGCTCTGCAGCCCAGGTCAGATAGATCCTAGAATGTCCCAGCCAACAAGGCTGGACACATAGGATCAGAGCAAGGAAGAAGACTGAAATGGCCTGGGGTACAAGAAGAGTGATGAGGAACCAAGACATATGTCAGGGGATTGGAGAGGTCTGAGTGATACAGACGCATCTACCATGTGCAGGTATGTGCAGTGGTTCATAACATCAAAATGTTAACATTTCTTTTTAGTTAGTGTATCACTGGATCTTTCAGAGGCAGTAATTATTGTTTTGCTCTCTAAGAATCAACTCAGGAGTCAGATCCTGTAGAACAGAACAGAACAGAACAGAACAGAACAGAACAGAACAGAATAGAATAGAATAGAATAGAATCATTAAGGTTGGAAGAGACCTCAAGGATCATACAGTCCAAGTCTCCCCCCCCCATTAACCACTAAAGCATGTCCTTCAGTACCACGTCTAACCTTTCCTTAAACACCCGCAGGGACAGTGACTCCACCACCTCCCTGGGCAACCCGTTCCAATGCCCAACCACCCTTTCCGAGAAGAAATTTCTCCTAATCTCCAACCTGAACCTCCCCTGGCGCAACTTGCAGCCGTTCCCCCTAATCCTGTCACTAGTTATCTGTGAGAAGAGGCCAACCCCCAGCTCTACACAACTCCCTTTCAGGTAGTTGTAGAGGGCAATAAGGTCTCCCTTGAGCCTCCTCTTCTCCAGACTAAACAAGCCCAGTTCCTTCAGCTGCTCCTCATAAGACCTGTGCTCCAGACCCTTCGTCAGCTTTGTTGCCCTTCTCTGGACACGCTCCAGGGCCTTCATGTCTTTCTTGTGGTGAGGGGCCTAAAACTGGACACAGCAGAAACTGCAGGGGGAGGGGTGGGTGCTGGTGGAAGGAAATTTCATAGAACTTATTATGGAGAAGAACTATCAGAAAATACATAAACTGTATTAACAGTGAACATAAAAACAAGTCGTTAATTTTCTGAGGTGTCTAATAAAAAGTGACAGCTTGTGTTTCTTCTGAATTTTCTTTTTACCATTCCACAAGAGCTACATTATTTACCCCATGCTTGTGATGAGTCATAGAATCTAAAAATACTATGTTGCAAAGCTTATGTTTTTGCTCAGAAAAAAATACACCAGCTTTAGAAGCAGTTTTCCTTGTCTCTTTCCAAAGTGTTATATTAAAAAGTGCTTTAATATTGCTGCTGCTGAACTTTTAGATGTGACATGATCACATTATTCTAGACTTTGTGAGTGTCTAAGTGTCTAATGGCACTATACTTCTGTTTGTTTGTAGAAAGCAGTGTCTACAGAAAGCTCTCTCAATATTCTGGGCGAATAAGAGGCAAATACACTCAACAGAGCATTTCTTCCACAGGAGGAAAAAACATGAAGGTGAGATCCAATTCTATGCAACAACTGCTGGTCTGTAAAGACATGTCACACTAGAATGATTTGCACCCCTAAAGAAAAGACAGAGAAGAAAGGATTTCAGCAGTGTGGCACTGATTTTTCTACAATAAAGAAGCTCAAAAAATATTATGACCTGTGGCTGACAACTGGTCCGTAAATTGGTTGTGATACCCACAGACTTGGCAAATGAGGATCAGGGTTTACAATGGCTGCAAAGCAGGTTTGGAGATGAAGGTCAAAAACTAAACTCCTGCTTATGAATTTCTAAATGTTACACATGTGCTGGAATGCATCTTCAAGGTCTAGTTTTGAAATTAACAGATTTAAAGTAATGCAAATTCTGAAGAGGGCATTTCATATAACACTGATACTGACCAGAGCCTGAAATCTATGTCTTCCAATGAATTCCAGTTTGGAAGGCCTTGACTTTTATTATTTCAAGATATTACCCTAGAACATTTAAAATATAAGCTTAATTTTCTCCTTTTCCTCCTCCTTGTCCTCCTCATCTTCCTCGTCCTCGTGCTCCTCCTCCTCTTCCTCCTCCTCCTCCTTCTTCTTCTTCTTCCTCTTCTTCTTCTTCTTCTTCTTCTTCTTCTTCTTCTTCTTCTTCTTCTTCTTCTTCTTCTTCTTCTTCTTCTTCTTCTTCTTCTTCTTCTTCTTCTTCTTCTTCTTCTTCTTCTTCTTCTTCTTCTTCTTCTTCTTCTTTATCCTCCTCCTCCTCCTCCTTTTCTTTTTTTTATTTTTTTTTCTTTAAACTTGTCACCATGTTGTCATTTTTTGTCATGTATTATTCCATAAGGATTTGATGTCTGGAGTGATTGCATAAATCAACTCAACTATGTCACTACTTCTAAGTTTGCAATGTGTTAACTCTCTCCATAATTTACATAATGTTTAAATAATATACCTTCTTTTTCCCCTTATCGCTACATTAATGTGATTAGAATCAGTGGAAGCGCTGTAATTTTCTTGTAAGGTGTGCTTTCCACCTACGCTTGCTTATTACAAGATGTATCATTTCTAAAACTAGCAGCCTCTGATCAGTTTAGCTGTCAAAAATTATTTTTTCCAGGAACAAAAATACTTTATAAACCGTATTATTGTTTCAACCTAGTATTCCTGTTAAGGTAAACAAAACCCAGAAAATTGTTGCTTTGTCTTATTTACTTCCATGCCTAGATCTAACTGTAAGTAGCACCAGAATACATCTTCTGATATATTATGCAATTAAATTGATGGATGGTTAATTGAGTCGGTATGGCATACCATATGTGTACTCCTGACCTGAATGTCACTGGTCAGATTAAGGCTTCACACATTTGGCCAAAGAACATATGCTGTTATTGAGAATGTGGCTCTAGATGGGATAAGGATTTTAGTCCACGGAAAAAAATCATCATAACTGGCTTTGCTCTTTGGTTGTTAGAGCCCTGGCTTCTTAGGAGTCCAGCTGTAAAGGACTTTAAAAATAATGAAAGTTATTAATTAAAAGCTTACTGACATCATGGCCATTAACTTTTGCAGGGTCTTGCATTAATTTATTTGATCTCTCTTATTATATGACATATCGTCATCATTGTATTTGTGCCTTTGCACATCAAGCTTTAGATCTTACTGGATTTAAATCAGTGTTTAGACTGTTTTTTTGTTTATCCCGAACACCTTCTTTTTGAAGGAAATAAAATATTTTCCTTATTGGTGAGCATGATACATACGTAAGCAATAAAGTAGCAGAAGGAGGAGAGCTCATATATCTTTAATGACAGTGACACATAGACATCAAAACACATACACACGCTCACACAGAAACATGCATGTAATATAGTTATATCACAATTACAAATAACAGGTATTTTTAGAAGTGCCTTGCTAAAACATTGTTTTCACAATTATTAGTCCTAGTTTTTGGCAGATTTAATATTTCTGTTTTATCTTATTTATCTAAATAATATTTAATGACATTCTATTTTTTGTCAGCTATTTTGCATATTTTTCTTCTAAACCAGCTATTATGGGAGCTATTTTAGCTTCACAAATGTTTTAAAGTAAATTATGTTATTTTACAAAATTATTGCAGGAGAACATACATCTGAGCAATAATGTTTTATCTTTGACATTGCTTTGATGACTCATCCATTTTGACAGGTAACTGTCTGCTTTAAAGCTATTTAGTTTGCATCAACACTGAGATAAAACGAGACTTGAACAATATGTACTATAGAAGCAAAAAATATACTGTCATTACATGGTTAGAAAAACAAAGATTTGTAATGGGAAAAAAACAGCTAATATAGAAATATCTTTGATTCAGTCATTGTTTATTTTAGCAAACTTGCGTATCCTTTGTCCACTGACTTAACCTAGAAAAAGAGTAGTACTGTCTCTGCTGCATAATTTGTTAGTGCCACATTGAGGAAGATTATGATAATGTACATATAACAAAATTGACAACAATGGAGGAGTCCTGTAATTGTGAACTAAATTCAAGGAGGCTGCTCTGAGCATGAGAACTAACAGTGTCTTCATTATGATTAGCTTACCTTTTCAAGTGTTCTGCTAGGAACCTCTATCACATAAATTGAGGCAGGAACTTTATTATCATCACTATAGCAACTGCAGGGAATTTTATTTCAAAACAGTTGGCTACCTGAAAATTTTCTCATGGTGGAAAGAACAGCAGATGATATATACATTTTAATTCATTTTCATTTATTCCTGTTTTGAAGTGTTCCATAAACGAGTGCAAGGCTTCTTTTTTTTATTTTTTTTTTTTTTTTTAAGCAAGATGGCCAGTTCCATCTTAAATTACTTTTCTAATCCAGCTTTTTTTATTAGGGGAAAAAGGTGCTGGCGGATTTTGGTTGTATCGTTGTATGTAAAATTTTAATTATGCTAAGATACAGAATATTTCAAATTGGCCCATTTAATGCACAATTCTCTTCATTATTTAATTTCTGAGCTTAGCTGTTACCTGGCTTTTCTTCCTACTTTGATCTTAAATCACATAACCTCTCAGCAAGAATAGTGAAGTGTGCAATTTTTTTATTTTTTTTTCCATGGTGTTATTATATTCTGTGCCTAAAGAAAAGGAATAACTACACAGATGAGTTTGCAGAGGATGTGAGTGAACTGTAGATGCACATAGAAATTGAATGCAAGTACGAGGAAGTGCCCCTTTTTTTGTCGATAGAAGGATGGATCACATGTTCACAGCTGGAATTTTTACGCAGAACCATTTTCTCCTAAAATTGCACAAGCCCCCTATTGTTGCATTTCAGTAATTACAAAACTAGCATCATACTGCAGACAATGGCAATACTTTAGAAATTGTCATGAGTCTTTTATTGCAATTATACAAATTAATTTATTTTTTATTCCTTTTTGCTCAGTGATACTCTTATTTACTTTAAAATGAAGAGAGTAAAAAGACAGTATTTTGAAATATATGTTTGTTTAAATAAGCAGGGAGAAATGGAGAAGTATTTCAGTTGTCTTGGAACCCTTTTCCTCCACAAAACATAAGAAGAAGTGCAAAAATTCTCATTATTTATGCGCTGGGGCTGGTATTCCATTATGAAAGTGCTGTGTATCTCAGAGGTACCCCATATAACAGATTTCAGTCACTCCTTTAACCAGTTCCCATTTTTTATTGAAAAATACTGTATATAGTTTGCTGCAATCTGCACTGATGAAGAGATCACATCGAGGGAACTTCCTCAGCTCTCTTTGACATTTGCATCTTCCGTGTAACTAAATGTCTCTAAACTCTTCCTATTAAAGAAGAGTATTTTGTGCATTGGATTTCAGTGTGTTCTTCCTTCTACTGTGAAATGGAAATATGTTCATTTGCTTTCACAGACAGGAAGGCATTTAAAGAGTTCCCAAAGATGAGAATGTAAGATTGAATGCAAAACAGTCAATGCAGTTGAATGTTTCTGAAATTTTGCATCAGGGTCAGTTTCGTCTGATACAGTTTTAGTAATCTCACCAAGACATCTACCTTAAGAGTCAAGTTCTCCCAAGGTCCTCTACATAATTCATGGGGAAAGGTGCTCCACCAGAACATAATCAGAATTGCTCTCTGGAAGTACCTTTCTTCTTCCAGTGACTATCTAGTAGCCTAAGTTCATTGTACTTTTCCCTTACTAGCCTTACTTCAATAAATACCAATCAGGTCAAAATCTTTCACTCACCCACCTCTCACAGTGGAAAGGCACAGTTTTCAATTATAATATGTTCGGGGTTTTTTGTTGAGTGTGGTTTGTGAGGGCTATTTGTTGTTTTGGTTGGGTTTTTTGTTTGTTTGTTTCTTTGCGTATTTTTGCTTTGAGGTTTTGTTTGGTTTGTTTTTG
>VWZZ01004319.1:0-16365 GCA_013399095.1 Psophia crepitans | reverse complement strand
CAGGGAGGTGATTGTCCCCCTGTACTCAGCCCTGGTGAGGCCGCACCTCAAGTGCTGTGTCCAGTTTTGGGCCCCTCACTACAAGAAAAACATCAAGGCCCTGGAGCATGTCCAGAGAAGGGCAATGAAGCGGGTGAAGGGGCTGGAGCACAGGTCTTATGAGGAGCAGCTGAGGGAACTGGGACTGTTTAGTCTGGAGAAGAGGAGGCTCAAGGGAGACCTTATTGCCCTCTACAACTACCTGAAAGGAAGTTGTGGTGATCTGGGGGTTGGTCTCTTCTCACAGATAACTAGTGACAGGACTAGGGGGAACGGTTGCAAGTTGCACCAAGGGAGGTTCAGGTTGGAGATGAGGAGAAATTTCTTCTCAGAAAGGGTGGTTGGGCATTGGAACGAGTTGCCCAGAGAGGTGGTGGAGTCACCGTCCCTGCGGGTGTTTAAGGAAAGGTTGGATGTGGTACTTAGGGACATTGTTTAGTGGGTCATAGGTGGTGGGGAGACGGTTGGACTAGATGACCCTTGAGGTCTCTTCCAACCTTAATGATTCTATGGTTCTATACGTTCAGGCTCCCAGAAGCACTATCACCAGCAAAATAGTTTGACATTGCATTTATCTGTTGGGCATTGGTCATTTTTTATGTCATCTTGTTGAGACATAATAATTAGAAGTAGCATTGAAACCTTAATTAAGGCTAAAATTAAATACAGGCCACTACTTAGATGATTTGAGTAGCTGACAAGTATGGCAGTGGTGAAGTGCTTGCTTTATTGTAGAGAACTTGTCAGGGGTAACATTGGGGACCTAGGAAAAGAATTTTCATGAGGACAAGCATAAAAGTAAGTTCCTGCTCTGGTGAGGGTTGCCCTTCACAGTGATACTTTCATTAGGCATGCTCTGGAGTCCTGAAGAGATAATAAACAGAGTCGACAAGATGGGCATGAAAATTAGTCTTTTTCTTCCTTTTGTTCCTCTCACATAAAGTAATTCGCAAACAATACCAACACTAAAAACATACTTCAGTTCCACTACCTAGGGAGAATATACCCTGGATATTGGAACTTAAAAAGTTTTCATGCAATACTTTTTTCTTGATACACAGCCTCTTAAAGTGCCGCAGCAGGATCCAAATGGAAGAGTACCTTGACTCTTCCTTGTAAATGAATTGAAAAGACAAGGGAATATCCTGTTTTTTCCTATCCATCTGTTGTCGTTTGTCTTTCTTTCATTTTATATGTTTGAATGTTTAGCTCCACTGAAGCTCCCAGTTCTTCAGTTCTGTAAGAAATCTGATGTTAAGTCCTGTTGGAACTCTTGGATTTCCAAAAATTTTGGAGCCCAAATTTTCTGGTTTTAAAGGCATAACAAAAATACCGTTACTGAAGGAAGAAGAAAAGCCAGCAAATTAAAGATAAACTGCTAGCTGCAAAATGACAAAAGGGAACAATGGGAATAAAACTAAATTCTTTTTGTAACATTTCTAATCACCTTAGTCAGAAAAGATCCCTAACAGGGAATTCCTCTCCAGAAAGCACAGAAGACAAGCTAGGGAGAGACTGGTTGAGAGTTTCTTCTAGTGCTGCCAGAATTGAAGGCTTTGGTTGCTGCTTTGTGTCTGAATCAAAATCATTTTGGTGTATTATTGGGCTCTCCTACCTAGAACAGACTTCTAAGGCATTAAAGAGTTACTTTTGAGGACAGTTTCGTTTCTCTCATGATGTTAAAGAAGCTCAAGAAATCTGGTTTATTGCGTAAAAAGTGCTCTTTCCCACTAAGATCAGAGGTGGACACTGAAGACTTCAGACCAGGGAAGTGTCATGGTGCAGAAGTAAAGGATATAGCAAACTGGGAGGTTTGAACAACAGACTCAATAGCTAGTTCAAAGACAGCAGATCTCAGCTTTTTATATGTCTGGAGGCATGGTGGAAGGATCACTCCAAACTTTTGTAATATTGTTTATTTCCAAGAGTAGGAGACACCATTTGCTTTTCCATGTACAGTTGAAGAAGGAAGACTGAAAAGCTCTCTACAACTGTAAGACTGAGGTCTGAGGCAACTAGTAATCTGAGGAAAGGCTCTTATGTATACTGTGATGACTCTTTTGCTCTCACTCTAGGGAGGGACATCAAACCAGCTGCACAGAGTCCCACTAGGGTGTAAAAAGGGGATAGACAGAGAGCAGGAAGAAAGTGTGTTGGTATGCAAACAGCACCATCTCCTTTGAAGTAGAGAATTAATCCTAAATACATTCAGGACACAAGACTAAGGCAAGCTTAGTGGGAGATAAACTGCTCACTATCCTTTCCTTTTGCATGGCTTGAAATAGCTACGGGATCTGCCTCAGTTTATCTGCCCTTTCTTTATTTTTTTTCCATCTACTTTTTAATAATATCTTGCATTTTATATTGACTTTCATCCTAATGGTTACTAAAATGCTGTACAAATTTAAGAAACTGTATGTATACTATATACTGGGATTATTCATTCACCACTGCAATGCAAACAACACAGCAGTTCTTTAAGAATGAAAATATTGCTGTACATTGGTCATAACTGGCAGTTGTTCTTGCCTTTATGTAAGTGGTGACATCTTCACAACTGCTTCCGCAAATGCTCCTTTGCAAGGTACTATACAATGAGTTGTATGTCCCTGGGAAACTGTGAATTTGAGGCAAATACTGTGCGAAAAACTTATGTCCACATGTAACTAAAGAGAAAGGGTAAGGAGTTGTCAGCTACAGCTATGAAGTGTTTTGGTTCTCCAAAAATACATAGACTGATAATCTTGGGCCTAATCTTAACCATGTTTAAATTTATAGAGCTTTCTTAGAATTCCAAAGGAATTATCATGGAAAAAACAGCATTTCATTGAATGAGTGACTTCAGTCTACTTTTTCGTGGTGTTGCAGATGATAGGAGTATCTCCTACCAGCACTCTTGAGAGGTAGGCTCATAAATGCTGAGGAAACTGAATGGTTTGCCTGCCCGTTGAATGGAAATACATAGACATATCAGCCACAGAAATCAAATGATCGTTGGGGGCGGGGCGGGGGGGAGGAGAAAAAAAAATACCATCTTCTATGGGCAACTAGGAATGGGGAAGCACGGTAAAAAGCATCTTCACACTCTTTCATATTTCTGTGAAGCTCTAAGCCTCTGCAACCTTTCTCTCAATGTTTCCTTTTAAGGTCACTTCATGGGTGTTTTTGTACAGCAAGGTACAAAAATCCCTCTGATCTCTGCATGAAGGAGGGGATGCTTCAGAAGTGACAGAGGGCAAGAAACTCAGTACACGAACCCTCTATGTTCCTTTGAAAGGACAATGCTGAAGCTGGAAAAGTTCTACCCTATCTCAGGATCACAGGGTCAGCATAATTTTCCTGCTGCAACTTAACATGCCTGATTTTGAAAATTTTGGCCCCCAGAAGGCATTTAGCTGAATTAATCTACCTTTGGTCAAATCATCTCCTGTTTGGGTAACCGATTACAAATGTGGAAGACGTGGAAGTGGTAACGCCATTTGGAGGGTAGAAGAATCTTGGCAGATCAGCAGCCTATCATTGAGGCTGCTGGCAGCCTGTCTAACATATCTATAATTCAAAATTTTGAATCTCCTATGGTATGGATATGAAGGGAGATTGCAGCCCTATGAATTTTATGCTTTGCTGTTGTCATATGGGTGGATGATGACACCAAATATTTGGTCTGGAACCGAGTATGCTGCATATTTATGCATTCAGAAACCTGAGCCAGACTAGAATGCTCAAATCATTTATGAATTTTTAGTAGTCTTCCTACTGTAAATGTTTAAAGCTGTAGCTTAGTAATAAGATATTTGATAGTAGCGCTCAAAAAGACACCACTTGAGAGTTATTAAAAAACATCTACAGATCTTAAATTTTTTTAAGGAAAATAAAGTGATGTGGCCATCTTTCTTCCCTCTCTGAATAAACACCACAGAGGTAGCTAAATAGAGATGTAAGCCAAATAGTTGAAAAGTCAGTTTGCAACTTGCATAAAACCAAATGAGATAAAATAGATTTCAATTGTGTTTCAGTAACAAATAAAGCATATTTTGCATTAGGAGATTTTATGTGTGTGTGCACATATATATATCTATTTATATGTGTGTACATATGCATGTGCATATATACATACAAATATATATATATAAACACACAAAGACACACACATCATTAAAAAAGCAACAAAAAAGCCTGGTTGGAGACTTACATTATGCCGACTGTTCTACCTGTGGTCATCATCTGCATCATCCTACCAGACATTGTTTTAATAAAAAATAAAAAAAAAATGTGATGAAGCCACTAAAAGAACTAATTTATTATTTTTATAAAGTATTTATAATAATTGATTGTGTGCCACGGATTTGTGTAAACTTGTAATATGAAGGAAACCATCAAGAACACAATATTTATTTTCCTTGTCTAATGTGCCATAGTGTTTCCAAGATTGCAATGCCGCAAATAAGAGTAATGTCTGATGGGGCACATTGAACAGTTCCCCAGAGACTCCGAAAGGACAGCATGTGATAACTTTCAGGGCTCCATTTATAACAGCAAGATTTTCATTAATGTTTGCATGTTTGTAATACGAACTATGTAAAAATGATAAGAAACCATATGGAGAGAAGTATTTTTTCCTATTGCATTAATTTTAATTGGCTTTTGTTTTTCTTCACTGCTACAGTACTTGCTTTCCTCCAGAAAGACGCATAAATGCTTAACCTAGCATAATTATGCGTATACATTCTTATTCCATTAGTAATTTGTGCTTTAATTATATTTATCATTTGGTCCATTGTATATTTGCGTGACCCAGAGTAATTTAAAAGCGTTTCATTTTCACAGGTTTCTACTATTTTTCTATAGATAAATTACGAAAGCTTGGGAAATTGCATACTGAAAATTGAAATGAGGACTACACAATCCATTTTGAGACTTGCCTTTTGGTGTTTACCTCAAAGCATGCCTCTGTGTGTGTGTGCATGATTTACATTTAGCAATATCTAAGTGCAAATAGTAATCATACACCAAAGTAAACTGGACTATATGCAATTGCTTCCTCTGTTTCTTCAATTGCAGTTGCAATCCCATAGATTCCAATCTTGACAGGTAGCATAATTAGAAAATTCTCTTTGTCTTATTAAATGTGACTCTTCTCAATAGAATTCACTTCATTGCAGGCAAAGAACAGAAAATATACTTCAAATCTAAAATGGGAAATCAAGGGGGACTGTTTTATTTTTATCTGTCTTTGTGCAAGCGACATTATTATCAAAGGATATTGTAATGCTGAAAATGTACTTTTGGGATTTAAATCACGTATTAGCCTGGAAAGCAAAAAGTGCTGTAGGGCCCATGCAATATATTTTCTCATTAATCTGATTGAAAGATTATCCTTCCTATAGCTATGAAAAGTCTAATACCCATATATCCATCTTTCCTGCTAGTAAAATTCAGCTTTGTGCGCAGTCATTGTCTCTTGTGTCTGAGGTCCTACACTCTTCTTCATTTCTCTGTATAAGCCTATCTGTATTAAAATAAATTCAGAACAGGCCGCCATTTCATGCACACATTTTGATTATTTCATAAGCTGCTGAGGAAAATGGAAGTATCAGCAAGTCATGCAGTTTTCTGGTAATGTAATGCTGTCATTACCTCAGTGGTCATGTGAAAAAGTTTAGCTATAATATCTTTGACAAATGTTCAGTGAGTCAAAACAGTGCATTTAAATGAAATGCAGATATGAATGAGCCATTATTACAATCACAACTCCAGCTTAGAAATTATTAAATATGAATATATACACTTTCACAGTAACCTGACATTTGTAATACATAACTAGCTGTGCATTTCTCACCCCCCCTCCCGTTTTCCTCCCCATCATCCCCCAGACTGAGAATAGAGGAAGTCATTTTGATCAGAGGCTGCACACAGTAATTGAAGACACTCCTGATGATTTCATGCAATCAGAGTGGCACATTATTTGTGATGAAAATTAAGTAAAGAAGGAAAGCAGATTTATAGGTTGTCTTGCTTATGGTCAACTGCCTTTACAAAAGATTAGCAATTCTATTCTAACCACCCCAACTGCATATATACTTTTCCACATCGTAGATTTACTGAAATTTTCGTATAACCTTAGTCAGAACTTGCAGTACCTCATGATTTTAAGCTTTTAATGAAACTACAGAAGATGTCTTAAACTGAATGATTTCTATTCTGAGCTCTTTGAGTGCTGATAGCATGAACAGTATAGATGGCTCTAGCCATAACTGTCACACAGATAATATTCTTTTATGCCTCAAGACACTAAGATGGTGCTGTAGATAACCAAAAGGAATAAGCTGCCACCATCACTAATCTGCAGCTTTGAAACACTATAGCTTTTGCATGGTTAAGAGAAGGTAAAATCACCTAGAAGTGTAATATAGGAGACATTTTTAAGTGAACATAGAAGAGAGAACTAAAGGTTTTCATATTTTGTAATCTATATCCACTCTGGATCAAATCAGCTATATCCCCCTTTTTGTGTGTTTATGGATAACAATTGAAAATGCAAAAGAAGCTGAAGCCTTTGAATCCTCGTAGGATGCTTTACACTAATGTAGCGGAATTGAAATATGGGGAATAGTTAGCCTTATTGTTCCCTTCAGAGTTTAACTTTCAAGATGTTTCATATAGGCTTTTGGTTGGTTTTATAATACATGTAGCAGATTTTGTCCACAATAATATCCGCTTTGTGCCAGAAGAGTATAATTTCTGTTGATTGTTTTTCAATATGTAAAAGCAAATGCTACTGAAACCTCAATAAGAGACTGAACTTTTTCTACATTTGTCTTAGTTAAGCTCACCAAATTAAAAATAAAACTGTATAAGAATACGAAGTAATGCAAAAAGTAAAACTTTTACAAAGTCTGTTCCTCTTTAAGGTGGAATTATCTACAAATAGCCTTGTTCCTATTCTTTAAAAAATATTTCTGAACAAATGATATCTTTAGCATTTGTGTTGCATATAATTATTCTTATTATTTGTCCTCCATAATGCCTCATATGTGCTACCATTAAAAATATATTTATAATAAATAAATAAACAAACACAAGGAACCAGGATCATTTTTTTGCCACCTTGATTTTTTTCCACACACAGTTTAGAAATCCCTAATCAAAAATCCTATTGTTGTGAGAACACAGCCTGACATGAAAGTGTCAGGGAAGCAATGAAGGAAAAATGATGAACTAAACATCAGCAGAGTTGGATCCACTATAAAAAACATTTTCTGGGTGTGTTTTTTAGATACCGCAGTACACTTTCCAGAGAAAAGAGAAATTCCATTTGAAAGTCTCAAGCGATACGCACTTTTTTTTTATTGAAGAACTATCAATAATAATCTGCTAATTTGTTCTCCAAAATACAATCATTGTTGGGACAAAAATACAAAGCATGCAGGAAGCTATTAAATGCACAGCAGTATTTGAAATCGAACCACAGTGACTTGTTGTTATGGCATGCTGACATTATTGGTTCTTGTATATAGTTACATAATGATCTCTGAAGCCAGATTTTAAAAGTGGTCTGTAAAGCAGTTAAGGGACATCAAAATCTGGCTTCACCATCAACTTCCTGGACTCCATACTAAGCAGTACTTACAATTCTTCTCTGTAAGCAACTGCATGCAGTTTAAACCAAACCAAAATATGATTACATCTCTTCCCACTGCAAGAGGTGCGTTGTGTAATAAAGAATTTCAGACTCTACTTCCAACTAAAAATGGGATTTTAGTCTCTCATCTTGCCTGGATTCAATTAGTGCAGGTGCCCCTCATCCTCAATTCCAGTTGACTTCAGGTAGCTCTACAGCCTGTCATTGCTGCTTTTCTGGCAAAACCAGGGCTTCAGTCAGTCAGTGATCTGGAAACTGTATATTTTGATTGAGAAAAATCCCAAGTACTGAGGAGAAACACTGAGTCAGAAACAGGAATTCATCCTCATTCTGTGACTCCACCCATTACCCTGTTACAAACTGTCTTAATATTATTTCCAGAATGGTTTTAAAGGAGCTGCCCGGCAACGAGGCCTATTACTCATGTGCATAGCACTGCCATTTGCATATAAGAAATGTCATTTTTGGCCCCAATATTGGGTGAACAAAAAAAGGATTTTTACTTACTATTGTGCTGCTGCTGGTCACATAGCCCATTTGAGTCTCACTGTCAGAAGACCTTGCAAATGGTCTAAAAGAAAGACCTGTCTGTAGGTTTATCCCTAGCTAGCTGTATCTATTTGCAAAACATAGAAGACATATTATTTAAAACAGTTTGTCTGCAAGGTAAACATAGGGTCATCTCACAAATTAATTATCTTTTGTTTTCATTTGTATTCATCAAAAACTGCCCGGTTTTGATTACTCTACATATTCGGTCCTTAAATTAAGGTAGTCTAATGTTAATGAAAGAACATGATATGAGTATCTAGAAGATGTTTATTGCGTGCTAGTACGAATAAAAGCACCAAAACACCGAAAGCAATCCTTGTGTTTGTCATTAATATGACTACACGCAGAGTTCTGCACTGTACCTTCTCTCCCCTTTCCAGGCAAAATGTAATTTATTCCTTCTTTGAGAATGAATACTATACATAGATGAATAGTCTATGCTGGCAAGCTTTCCCTGCTGCTGTTGTTGAATAAGAAGCATGTAGCTCTCTAAGTTCTGTTTTTATCCTAAAAGGTGCAAAAGATGCACCTCCTCTGTTTTCCAAAGAGTGTGAACCAAGCCAGCCACTTTATTGTTTTTTTCCTTGCTATTGCTCAATTGGCCTTGTGTCTGTACTGCAGCTAGACACATTCTGTACCTGAATGTGCAACACTTCTTTCAGAGAACAAGAAAAACTTGAAACAGAAATGCCACAGCAAACTATTAGCGTACTTTCTCTGAAAGCATTTGCCGACAGTTGTCCTGAGGAAATCTGATGCATCTGCTTTACACATTGCCATTTGGGTTACTGCAAATAAAGGCAATAGAAGTGATTAACAGAGAATTTGGATTCACGTGGACTAAACCAAAACCAAGTATTAGTACAAGAAATACATTGTCAAGTTGGTCTGAGTGCAGTGGTAGCCTACCAAAGCGGTCAGCAGCTGAATGGGCTGAGAACTGCTTACAAAGAGAAGACAACTTACTGCTGTCCATGACTTCCTAATGGGAGGGTTTAGGGAAGTGCTAACTCTTCTCTAAACTAGATGATCTGTAGCTGTCCCTGTCCATCTTAAAAGATTCTGTGATGCTATTAATTTGAAGTTTAAGTAAAGTTACCTATTTAACTTCAGAATTAGACAAGTGCCCTCAAAACTGACATTTTCTGTGTAGTTCAGAGAAGGTAAAGGTTATACACCCAAGCAGCACTCATCTTACAGAACAGTGGCCAGGAGTTCCTTACAGTGTATAAAATGAAAGTTAAAAACCAAAATTCTGAGAACTCATGCACAAAATTTAAACTCGAAATGTGTGGTTAAGTACCCAAGCTAACTGCTTAAGATACTATACTCATAATTTCACTTTCATGAAGATTCTTGAAGTGTCAGATAATACTTCCCAACCCATTATTACTAGGCTAAAAGGAATGGCAAGTAATGTTGAAAATATCTTTGAAACATTATGAGTGCTATTTGAAATTTCCAACTTACTTTCATCATATAATTTTAGCAGCATACTGGAATTAGAACAGTACTAGTAATATACCTATTGGAGAAGCAAGTACTGCATAGATGAGTTTATATCAGTACTTGCATTTCATCAAGCATTATAGTCTGTTATTCTATGCAGTAGTAAAGCAATGATAAATAACTCATGTGGTAAATATAATGTTATGAAAAATATGACTGCACAGCTCATCAGTTATATGCCGTTTTGCTTTTTTAAAACTTACAATGCTTACACAGTATAGAATATAGACATTACAGCTGAATTTTTTAAAAGGGCAGATTAATTTATGACCAATAACAACATCTCTAGTTATATTGCAAAAATAAGGTTTATCAGGTCTTGTGCTTCTGGACATAAACTGATCATTGAAAAGGTCAGAATATAATTTTTACGCACACACAACTTTTTTCCTTCAGATAAACTTTTTGTTGTTGCTGCTCTTTGCTTTAAACTTTGTAGAAGCCAGAGAAATTCATCAGTAAGAGCAGCAGACCATTGCATCTAATACAACTGTAATGAGTCTAGAACTTCCTTAATAATTCTAGAACATAGTTTCTTTAATCAAAAAGAATGCATGACCGTATCATGTAACTAGTCACTGTAACTGTCTAGCAATTTTTTTCTTTATGCGGAGGCTGGTAATGCTTCTAAATGAAAAATAATGCTATTTTCCCCTCATGCTTTGGGGAAATGAAATATTAGTAAGGGTACTATAAATCAAATGTTCCAATATCGCAGAAGTATCACATTGAAATAGGTTACCAGTTAGAAACCGAGGACTTCTGTTGTTACTATTGTTTTGATTTCCATTCCAGACAGAGCTTGATCAGACATGTTTAGACAGACCTTATGATGCAATAGCATATAAAACACATAAATAAACCTTGTCTTGTATAGATGCAAAACTCTGCCTTATTTACTGCAAGAGCTGAGAACAGGAATGGTCAAAATGGAAAAGAAAAAGCGGTCTCAGTGTTAAGGCCATTTTTCAGAATTTGATTCACTACAAAATAATTAAGGTGTTCTGAGTAGTTCCTTAAAGCAAATTCTTTGACAGTTGGCTGTTAATTGAGTTCATTCAATCTGAGAAACTTGTGTTCTTATCTTCTAAGCTTTTAGTTGCAACTAATTTTTAATAGGAACTGTACTCTGAGGACATGCTTAATCTGTCAGGTACAACTCCCAAACTTACTGGATTATTGTGATGTTACTCTCTCCATGCATTTGATATCTGTTGCAAAATGAGGACAGCAGAATTTTCAGTGCTTCACACATGATGTGAAGATAATCCCACGTATGTACAGCCTTTCTGTTCTGTGTGATGAACACCATAGAAAAGGCCATTATAAAATTAATAATTTTATATTCAGTGCTGTGTTTGGCTTGTGTCAGGTGAGTAGCCAATGGTAGGATTAAAAATAGACATTAAACAGACTCTGATTCCTTGAGCCTGTCTGTCTTATGTAATGAATCAGGCTTGGGTCTGGTGGGAAAAATAAAATTTGATCATAATATTTTTATGGCCATTTGAACTTGCTCTGGCTCTTAGTTCCATGTGAAATATCTGAGAACAGAGTCATGGTAGGGTCTACTAAATTCTCTGTGGAGAGACTTTGAAAGTCAGAGTAGTTCTACTGCAACCAACTAGTCAAACTAATCAGCACTGTGGGAGAATCCTAAGCTGGATTTCATCTGCAGAAAACATCTCTGGAGAATCTAGTAAAATTTCAATTAGGGAAGTGGACAGTGTAACTTTTTCCAGTGCTTGTTGTTCTGATTAAGGTGTGCAATGAAATCATATCCAGGTTTAGAACCTAAGAAAATATCATCAAGAAGAATTATGCCTGTCCTTTCAGTTTCATTTCTATTTTTAAATGTTCTCATGATCAATTGGTTGCACAACAGGAAAATTCATGTCCAGTATGAGTTCAAATATATTTAAAGGGCTCCGTCTCCGGAAATGCTGAATATCCTCAACTCCTTTTACATTCCATAACAACTGAAGGTTCTCAGCACCCTGCAGTATTGGGAAATTAATGAGCAATATAGCTAATTTTATACTTTGTGAGAATCTGTGGAATTTGAGAAAGACAATGCAATATTTGTAGATATTATGGAGTTACGAGTGCATCGTGGAAAATAAAAAAGATATTTTTTAAACTCTAGTTGAATGAACAGGAACTCGAATTATAATCCCAAGGACTAGTTCAATCACAGTTTGTGATTACAATGGAAAATTAGTTAATGTGACACCATTAGCAACTCAAATAGTACAACATGACTTGCAAGATCATATGTATGATCCATAACAAAAGGAGAAAGCTTTCTCTTCAAACCAATAGCAGTGTTTTTAGTGTCTTTTAATTAGACTTTTTTTGGTAGTAAAATGGTTAATATTTTTTGTGAGGTGATGTAAAAATTCAAAATATATAAAAGTGTCTCCTTGCCTACAAAATGTATTTGGTGGATAAATAATAGTTTTAGAGTGTTGATACTGACATTACAATCTCCTAACTACAAAATGATCTGTATGCCCTTTCCTTTATTCTCTTTCTTTCTTTCTTTCTTTCTTTCTTTCTTTCTTTCTTTCTTTCTTTCTTTCTTTCTTTCTTTCTTTCTTTCTTTCTTTCTTTCTTTCTTTCTTTCTTTCTTTCTTTCTTTCTTTCTTTCTTTCTTTCTTTCTTTCTTTCTTTCTTTCTTTCGCCACTACCCTTTCACTTTGTGATTGATGTCTTGTAGTTGACTTCATAAGTACAAATTATTTTTCAGGTAACGTGCACGAATTAATGGTATGGTTATCTATAAAATACTATAGTATGAAAATAACTGTGTGTGTATTTGAGGTAGATATTCTTATAAATATTTATAAATAGACAGGAATATGGGAGGATGGGTAATATTTGGGGTTTTTTCTTTTACTATAAAAGCCTCTCCTTGTGCTTTAAGCTATCCTTACAGGCAACATTTTCAAAGGCACCCAAAACTTCCTTTGGACAGAAGTCTCAATTTGTTGCTATAATAAGACATAATTTGTCATCAACAAAGTGTCCACAAAAGAGACAGTCTTGATCGTTCATTCTTTTCAGCAAAAAGTGGCACTTTGGCCATTTATGGAATTTTCCAGAACACCAGTCATCAGAGAGGAAACGCGCTGTGTGCATCCACAGAGAACTGCCAGCTCATCAGCACCCATGCTAGGGGCTGACCTCTAACAGTGAAAGCACTGTTCGGTTCTCACCACTGTTCAGTGTTTGGATGCTCTGCTGGGACTCCCAACACTGGTGCTGAGACCTGGACTGAAACTCTGGGTACTGGTGGTGGTAACCAGGCTAGACTGGAAGCAGTAAATCAAAAGAAAAGAAGGCAATATGCATCCTACCTATTTCCAGAGCACAACACTTTAGTTGTAAGGAATCCTTACAGGGAAATCAACCAGTATTCATGTACTTTCTACTCAAATGGACAGAAATGGACATATAAGAGCGTTAGATCTTCTGTTCCTTCCTTCTTCTCTCCAGTGACAAAAAAACCACTTGCATGAAGGTTTAAATTAACTGTAAAAAAAAAAAAAATATCGGTGAATAAAATCAGTAATACAAATCTCAAAAGGGGTATTTCTGAGAGGTGAAAACTTTCACAGGAAGCAGGGTTGATTTGATTATAAGTACACGAAGCTCAGAATTCCCGGTGGTGTGATAATCCTTAGAATGAAAATGCTTCCTAAACAGAACACTCTGTATGGGAGCATCTTTCAACACACACTTATCTGAAGTTCTTTACAAACAAAATCCCTATCAACAACAAATTCTTCTGGGATAAAGGAGATCTATTGGAATTAAAGTCATGAGTAAGAAACAAGCTCAAGAAACCTATGGTGTTTCTGAAGACGTGATCAATTTTATTACAGAAATAAAATTAGATGTTGACTACTGGAAATTACGTGCCTGCCTCTAGCAGAATATCAGTTTTATCCAAATGAGCAGTTTAGTATGGAGGAATACCCTATTGACACATTTTATTAGTAAATACAGAAATTTAAATATGAATAGTAGAGTATGAATCATGTTGGTCCACTGCTCAAACTAGTAAACAATTATAGCGGACAATTGGGAGAAATAGTATGCAAACAAATGCAGTAAAAGTGGCTTACTTGAAAGGCCTGCTTTCCTACCTTTATCAACTTGCCATTCAAAAATTGTTTTTCCTTCCTTGCCCTCTCCTTTTCTTCCCTTCCCTTTCTTTTTTCAAAGACAATGATACATTTTTGGTTATTTTTAGGGCCTTTCAACTTCATATTTACTGCTTTCTAGTCCTTTGGGAATGTTGTTATCTCATGTGCAATTAGTGGATTTCTCCGTTTTACCCAAAGTTTGTGTCATTTTTTCCCCCCCTCTCCCACCCCCCTGCTTTTTTTTTTCACCCTGTCTTTTTAAAATATCTAAAATAGCAAGTAAATGGATCATGTAGGATGTTTCATCTTTAAGAAAATGAGTGAGCTACCAATCTTTCTAGCACATAAATTTTGGAAGAAAAGGAGTTTCAAATCATCCTCTAGTGATATCAAACATATACAGTTTTGTCAGCATGAAAGAAGTCACCAAGAAAGAACTTTCTCTTCATTAGACTAAAGGTCACATCAATTAATAATTCAGTAATATTTCTTTAGCTACTATTTTCACTATAAAATTCTATGTTTGTCCGGTGCTTGAACAAAAACATACTGGAATGGTGGTTTATTACTATCTTCAGATAACTGGAAGTGATGCTTGTCTTAAAATCTCTACCTTTTTGTACAGTATGCTATATTTTGATGGTTGATCCTACAGTATAATCAGTAACTACACTCAATAGTATAGTAGATTTTTCAACATGTTTAATCTCACTGTCTTGATTTCATGGTGAGATTGTGATGAGTGACTCCCATTTACTCTTGAGTTCAGCATTAAGATAATTGCATAATAAACCACAATCAATGAGAACCCTTAAAGATCGCCACTTTATTTTCAGTTGTTGTTGTTTTTAAACACAAATCTTGATAACCAATTTTGGCTAATGCACATAAAGTTGTATTCAGAGTGGAAAGGAGATTTGTACATTGGCATGAAAACTGATACCTGTTTTATCTCAGTTATTAAAAATCTTATAAAAAGAATATTTGTATTTTCTAGTTGAACAGGTGTCAGATATGCGGTTAGATCTGAAAATAATTTAATTAAATAGTAAACAATTGATTATTAGTTCTCATTTCACATTTTAGTCTGTTTGGTTTATTGGTTGCTCTGTTTTCTCATAGGTTTTTTTAAGCTTCTCTGAAAGAACATATGCCATGCAGTTGAGCCAAACCACAGTAAAATGATTCTGCGTAACTCTGAGAGACCCACTCATTTCTTTTCATATTTTATAATAACATATGACATGTCAATTTAAACAAAATACACAATATTTGCTGACTGCAGTAAAAGGTTGATATTAAAATAATGTGTTGCTGTTAAGAGCAGATAATTGAGCATACTGAAGTGTAGGTACTATCTGCTACAGCAAATGCAATACAAATGCTTAATGTTTCTTTAACAAAGGGTGCTCATGCAGATAGTATTTGGTATATCAAACTTTATACTTTCTCAGTGTGACTGTTTAGTAGCAATATCTCTTTTTTTACATTTATTCTACAATAAATTTAAAAATACGGGTATCAGTCCTAAACACTTTAGTGGCAACAAATATTGTAAAATATTAGTAAGATTTTTTTTTTTTCTGGGCCATGGTGTGTGTGTGTCTATGAATATAGGTGCATCTTGCTTTCTTGAGTCTGATTCTTTCCAGTTTACCCTGGGTGAGTCACCATGTGTTCTTCTACTTGTTATATTTAAAAAAAAGTAAAATCCATAAAACATATAATCCCAGATCACCAGTGTCCTAGTGTAAACAAAAACACCTCCTGCTGTTAGAGCAAGCCTTTTACACAATTCTCACATTTTTAGACAGGCTAATTTGCAGTCCTTCTTTTTTCCTGTAAAATTCTGCTCTCTCTTTCACTCATTCCATATGGACGTGTATCTTAATGAGCTTAGTATAACCCAAGTATCTCTATACTTCAGGCTTCTTGCCTTTTTGCGTTTTGCCCAAGTACTGGATGTGGTGTAATTTGCTACTTCATGCCATTTTTCTCACCTCTTTCCCTCAAATTGTGCTGACATTGTCCAGCTTAACACTTGACCCTGAAACTCTAGATCTCAGGAGGAGCTTTTTTCAGGTCTTACTAGAGCCCTGCTAAAGCTTCTTGTGCCCAGATTCTTTCCAGGTTTCTCCTTTGATTACCAGTCTGGTCCACACTAAATCATTCTCTACAGTAAGCAGGTCCTTTCCAGCATAGGTCCATGCTCTGCTGCCACAAATGGCAAACAAGGGCTGTTCAAGGGGGAGGTTTAATCACAGTTGGTTCTACAAGATGCCGGACCTTATGGTTAAAGGGGGTAAAGGTTTAACCAGCAGGGGGAAGAAGGTTCTGGGGCATGAGTTAGCAGCGCTCATCCGCAGAGCTTTAAACTAGATTTGAGGGGGGAGGGGGATGTGACTGGGTTTGCACCAGTGGGCTGCAATGGTTCGCGGCAGCATGCAGACAATAATGAACGTCAGAAGGCCT
>VWZZ01004318.1:0-34256 GCA_013399095.1 Psophia crepitans | reverse complement strand
CTGGGGTTGTTGTGGCCAAAGTGCAGGACCCGGCACTTTGCCACATTGAACCTCATCCCGTTGGCCTCTGCCCAGCGATCCAACCTGTCCAGGTCCTTCTGCAGAGCCATCCTACCCTCTGGCAGATCGACACTTCCCCCCAGCTTGGTGTCGTCTGCAAACTTACTGAGGGTGCACTCAATTCCCTCATCCAAATCATCAACAAAGATGTTGAACAGGATGGGCCCCAGCACCGACCCCTGGGGAACACCACTCATGACCGGTCGCCAGCTGAATTTCACTCCATTCACCACCACTCTCTGGGCCCGGCCATCCAGCCAATTATGAACCCAGCGAAGAGTGTACCTGTCCAGGCCATGAGCATGTCCAGACCATGATGCAGTACCCTGAACAACCACATCAGTTTTTATGAATTTAAACAAACACTTTCAGAAAAAAAAGTATGCAAAAATCAGAGTGATAGAGTGGTAGACCTGGACCTTCCATGAGACTTTTCATAACAAAGCACTGCTAGGCCCAGAAACATCTTCTTCTGTATCAGAAAGTGCTCAAAATATGTGTGAACAGTTTGTCAAGCGTCTGCTTTACTTGTCGTTAAGGTCAGACACTGGGACAGCAAATCTACATGTCTGATATTTACATCACATTTTAAACAATGGTTTGCTCACTTACTCTCTGATCTTCTCCCATCCATCTGTTCTTTCCTTGCACACCATTTAACACAGACCCCAACCAGAAAGAGCACAAGCTCTTGTGTTCTGAGCATCCTTATTAATCCCTGGTCTAGGCTGAGTTTTAGCTCAAATTGTGACAATTTGTGATAGTACGTATTTTTTTGCCTGATTTCACTATCAGCTCAAAAAAGTAAAGCAATTGTTTTTCCACACCTCTCTTTTTCTGCTTATGGTCTTTTTTGTTAGTAGTCTTCATTGCATCACTGATAAAAATAGACTCAAGCCCTAAAATCTTCAACTTTCAAAAGGCAGAAGTTGCTGAAGGAACCCTGTGCGCGTTGTGCAGAACAAACCACCTTCAAGAAGCTTAATCACAGGGCTCTTAGTGTAAAAGTCAGTTAGGTGATTATTCAGTTGATTACTCCAAATACTTTTATTTCTTCCATGAGTTCTTGCAGGTCAGAACCTATGGTTAATGACAAACAGTAACGAGCTGCTTTGGTAAGCTGGTCTTGTGAGTCTTGTGAGCTGGTCTAGTAGAGTCCATCTGACTCTGTCCTAATGACATCCAAGGTGTGTGGGGCGGGGAGGGTGGGGTTGTCCTTTCTACAACCATCACTTTTCTTTCTAACATAAACTTCCTCACCAATTTAAAAATAAATTATTATAGCCATTAAAAAATACTAATGGGAGTAATCAATAGGCATTGTGAATAATTTTAAAAATAATACAGTAATCAAGATGATGGATTTTCCAGTTAGATGAAGCATTTAGCACAAAGACTTCTTCATCATGAAATCAGTTGTGGAGGTTTGTTGAGCCTTGGGCGGAAGCAGCCGTGGGACGCACGTTGCCTGTCCCCCCCCCCAGCCTGTTAGGGATTGCACAACACTGCGGATTTTATGCAGAAGGCAGCTGACCGCTCTTTGGCTGCTGCGAGGATGCGTAAGGCTGTTGTGAGCAGCAAAAGGGGGTGTGCTCAGCCGGTTGTGCACGCTGCAGCAGGAAACAGCGGCCTTAAACAAGCTACCAGGTCTGACACATTTTGGAGCATTGGGAAGCTCGTCAACCTCATTAAACGGTGTTCCGCAAGGCCCTTGTGCAGCCTGAACTAGCACCTTTACCCTTACAGTACCAGTGAACTGAAGGCGATAAAAATGGCACCAGTCAATACTTTTAAGTTGAGCCTCTGCTCTGTGACACTGTGCACACTGCGGGGCCATGCGTGCCCAGGTAGGAAAGACTGGAAAGCACACAAAACCCTTCCTCCCTCACCCAGAGATGAGCAAGGGCACCAATGTGTCACCGCCTCCTGCCTGCCCAAGGGCCCAGCTGGGGAGGCCGGGCCGAGCGGGGAAGGAGCTGTGGGACACCGTGGGCAGGCCGGAGGGCTGCTGGGGAGAGGAAGCTCGACTGTAGCCTTGAGGGGGCTGGGCTGCACGGGACAGGACCTGCCCTGCTGCAGCGCTGCAAAGTTACTGAGTGTCCTGTCCCGGTGGCCACGGGCCCTGCTGGCTCATCTGCCTTCGCGTCTCGTGACCTAGTGCAGCCATGAGGAGTGGCCACGTCCAGTCCTGCTGCTGCTATGTGCCCCTGGCCTTAAAAATGGTCAGAGAAAGGGGCTGGTGGGGACGATGTTTGGGCTGTCTCGCCAGTGCTGCTGGGACTGCAGGGGATGCTTATACAGGCTCGGTGCTGGGAGTTTCTGCAGCTCTCGCCGCTGCCAAACACACATCATTGCAACCAGTGGTCTGCAGCGAGGTGTTTCATTTCAGGGTGGCAACACAACCCACTGCGTCTGGAAGGCATCCGGATTTTTCCACGAAAGCAGGTAAGGCACTTACTTCTAAGTCACCGGATGAACACAAACTGCCAACAAATCTTTTCAGTGTTGTTCAAGGATATTTTCAAGGCTTTGGACAAACTTTACGCCGAGGCTTCTTCTCAGTGGATTGTTTTCCTCTGACCTTTCGAATGCTTGTAGTCAACTTGTCTAATCTCACAGAGGTCTCTTGGCAGGGGGAAGCAGATGCAGCCATAAAGTGGCTCTCATATTGTTTTACTTTGAAGGGCTTGGTTTAGATCAATAGCTTGTGGAAGGATCTCTAATCAAGCTGCTGAACCTTCCTTTGGATGTCCGAGTACTCTGTGTTCTGAATCTTAATTGTGTTCTTCAAGGACCTGGATTTAAGGCTATACTTGTTCACAATATACTCATTCTAGACTGACATGAGCTGAAAAGAACAAACTACATCTTTAACAGGGCTGTGCTTTGACAGACACTTTTAGCAAAAAGCCAGAAAGTATCTGAAGGCCTGTTTCTACTTGAAGATAAATAGGGATTTGCTAAGCCAGGTCCCCAAATGAAGAAGCGATCAAATTGGATCTTAATTTGGAAAACAAAGAATTAAAAAAAAAGTCCATCATCACATTCAGATTGGATATTGCTTTTCCCTATTACTGTGGGTGCCCTTTGATCAACCAGTTCAATGACCTGTTTTTAATTCAGGGTTTTAGAGTGGAAATAAAATCATACAGTCATAGAATGATACATCATGTTTGCAAGTGTACCAAACTGTTCCTTAATTTCATCCTTTTAAAAAAGAATGGGGGTAAATGAAAGCAATCAAACAAAAGAAAATAGCACACAACACTTCATGAAACTTTCTGTGTTTTTAAAGTAAGCATTTTATCTTTCTTATGGATGACATTGTTTATTGTAAGACATCATTTTTATTAAGTACACTGTAATACAAGAGACTTTCCATGTCATGTTGAGAAGCTGGTCACATGATTCACAAACAAAACTTTTAACACTGATACCTAGGCATCACTTTGAAATCAGCCAAGATGCAATGAAAGTTTTAAAGCAGTGACTTGTTATAACAAACTGCAAAACAAGAACCACTAAGTATTTCCACAGAGACATGACATTAAAAAAAAAAGAAAAGGAAAAAAAAAAGAAAAAAAAAAGAAAGAAAAAGTAAAAAAAAAAAAGGAAAAAGATAGCTTTACACACCAGGTCACAGTTTGGTGATAATATAGAGATTTATATGTAGATATCTTCCTCTTTATCTTAAGTGACAAAGAGAGGGATATCTAGAATATATATATGTACATAAAATATAGGTGGAGAGCAGGGCTGGGACAAATATTTCATAATTAATTGATTCTCTCTCTATTGGTGATTCAATTAAACATCAATGTTGAATTAAATTATTTGTATATAAAACATTCTTAGCTGCTTTTCTTTAAGTTACAGAAAGATAAATATAAGCTGCAAGATATTGGCCTCTGGAAAGATTTGATTTGACCTTCGTTTTCTCACATATTTCAATCAGATGGCCTCACTACTAGCAGCTTCTATTATCCTTGCCCAAAGTATTCAGTGTTTATAAAATACCAGCTGGTCATCACTCAGAACCTTCTACAAGCAAACAAAAAAAACCCCACAGACCTGGTCTAGAGTGCATAGACAGTAAAATAACACACCCATCATTTCCCATTTCTTCTCCTGAGACATATGTTTAGAAGATGGCAAAATAGTCACTTGGTTGCTAGTGTGAAATTCACAGTGTTTTCCCTGCAACATGTAGACTTTTTTTTTTTTTCCTCCATATTTGTGATGAATGTAGCCTATCCCCCCACCCAAATACAGGTATTTTAACTAAGGCTCTAAAGGACTTCTTGATTCAAGCAGCAGTGGTTCATCCCAGCCCTCACAACAAGAAAATACAACTTCCTGTGCTATCAAAACCTTCATCTTTGATTAGAAACCCCGATCTGTTCCCCAGCCCCTCCCCTCTCCCCTCCCTCACATTTTACAGCAGTATTTAAAATTCAGTTACAGGCTGCAACAACCCAGACACAGACTGTTCTAACACATGTGCATTGTACCTTAGTCATCCAGTGACCTGATAATTTTATTGGGTTATACTTCATTTCTTTTTAAAGTGTTTTGTAAAAGTCTACATCAACCACAACAAAAACAATCTCTCAGAAAGGGAGGGAGTGGTGCAGAGAAGGAAGAGAGAAAGGAAGAGGAAAGAAGGAAAGAAGGAGAAAAGGAAAGAAAGTAATAGAGAAAGAAGGAAAGTGATAAAGAAATAGCAGGAAAGGATGAAAAGGAAAGGAGAGAAAAAATAGGCAGTTACATATTAAACTGTAGACAATATATATTGCGTTACAAATCAAAACGAATGACGTCCTCCTAAAAAGGGCACACTCCATCATGCATCATGGGGTGCTGTTGCTTTACAAGTATCTGTTCTCCATGGCCAATTCCAAGTTCTGCAGATCTATTGAGAGTGAAGGACAGAGTGTGGTGAATGCTGCTATTATTACTGCTGAATTTTGGCGTTCACATTGTCCTACAAGTCGTGTTGCAGTCTGAATAGTCCAGCTCATTCTTGCAATTATTTCGTTGCTGCAGACGAGTACAAAATGCAAATGGAGCTGCACTGTTATTCTAGGACAATAAAACAATAGCACAAACCCAGAATGACAGTAAAACAAACTCTGTTTTCCGAGCTTGGAAGCTTGTCCGTTCATTTCATTGTGAGAAATCAACAAGTGAGAAGGGAATGGAAGAAATGCTTTTATGCCATCATCTGGGGGAAAAACAGTGCTTGTTGTTGTATCTCTGGCATTCTAGCACTGCCTCTGCTGCACACCAGTTAAAAAGTTGAATCTTACAAACATAGAAAAAGAAATAACCAAAAGAAAAAAAAATATTTTGGTTACTCAGCAGACTTTATCAATTTATTAAGAGCACTCTAATCATCATTTGTAATAACGTAGGTGTATGTAAATTTATACATATACACACAGCCCATCCATAATGTGCATGCATGTCTGCACATATATAAATGAAATACAACAGACATAGGCATACATGTATATGCTATGTGTGTGTATATATATATGCCCTATGCAAACACACATATATAATATATATTTTATATATGATCAGTTCATAGCACAGTCCAGAAAGACTTTTTAAATGAGCCTGATTGTCATATTTACTCAGTGTACACCATTTAGCTGACAGTGCAAGCATGATGAATATGCACATATACTCACCCTTCATTGTGAAGACATTTCTTCCTCTTCTCTGCTCATTCTGCTACAATTACCCACCTTTTCATGAACAAACACAAACTATGTATAGCTACAGTTTATAGCTTGTCTACTGTGATTATACATTTTATGCACTATCAATAACATTAATGATACAGGTCAAGGTTATCCATAAGAGTGGCTCTGTAGAACATTTGGTCCTTTAGAAGTTTAACATACTGCTAAGTTATTGCACAATGCATTGTAACACTATTTATTCTTTGAAATGATTCTAATAGTTTCACGAGTAAATCAAAAAGAGGATGCCACTAAGTACATTTTCAGGGTTTTGTGGTACTTTTTGGTATACATTCTGCCAGTGCTTGCAAAACCCACCTGTTTGCTTTCAGGCTGGAGCCTGCTTTCCAACAGAAGCAGCATCTCGGGTGCTTTTTTCTTCAGCTCATAAGAAACTAAGACAGAATACAGCAGGTAGAAGCTTAGCACCCCCTCCATCACCTGCAGCCTCCTCCCACTGCACAGTAATAGCAGACTCTGGCACCCTTCTTTTCCATCACTGTTACTTTGAAAATCAATTTCAAATTCCTTTAAAACACAACATTCAGATTCTCAAGAGAATGGGTTTCACTGGATGCTTAGTCTTTATCTAGCTTTCTGTGTGAACCTCCAAGACAGTCTAGATAAAATCTTAAGGTCCATTTTGTAGGAATCTTCCTCTGGCTTTTTGTGTGTTTCCAGTTCAGTAGCGGTTAAGAAATAACATCTAGTTTAATAAAGAAATACTGAGTATGGCTTTATAGTTACACTGTAATGTTTATTTGTAATGCTGCCTTTTCAATGACATTGAGAAGGGTAAAATTTCATCACTGTCCAGTGAACTGTTTTCTTTTGAAAATGTTCAGAATCTTTATGAGCTAGCTCTAAAAGCTTCCGAAGGAAAAACCTAAAGTGCCTCAATAAATAATACGTGCGAGCAAATTATATATTAAATGTGCTATGGGTACACTTACAAAAATAAAATGCTTAATTTATTAAATAAAATATCCCCAACGCAAAGATGAAGGCCTATTTTGATCTGGCTCATATCAATAAGAAATAACAAAAAGAGAAAATGGAAAGAAAAATCACTTTTTTGCAGTAACGCCCCCTCACAGAGGGAGGCAAAAGTCTTGAGGAATAGGTAAGGTAGGTTTCGATTTGTAAGAATCCATATTAAAAATAAACCTAACTCTAAATTTGAAATCGTCACTTCCAGCTTGAAAAATAACAGGTATCCTCATGCAGCTGTCATCAACACAGTGGCCATGCAAATGTTGTACACATACAATGCCGATCCAACCAAAAATACATTATTTAAGAAAGCGTGGGTGTTAGTAATGACAGCACTAGTACCAAACATGGTGCTGAGTTCAAGGTCTTTGTACTCTGAATAGTAAGCCATAACGTCAGAGTAGTTTGTTTTCTCTAGAGATCTCTATCCCCTGCCATGGCTCAAACATAACCAGTGATCTCCGTGCTTGAGATTATTTGTGTTATATCAGCTTATTGTATCTGTAACATTGTAAAGACATTTTAACATGGCTAATGTACTCCATTAGCCCCTTCTAATGAAATATAAGTTATATTGTTATGAGTTCGCTATGCCTACTAGGGTGTACTACAAGATGAGTGATAGTTTCTGCACAAAGGGCATTAATCGACAAAGACCATGCACAGTTTTGCTTGCACGGTTGAAAAAAAAAAGAAGAAAAAGGATTGAGGAAGGAAGGAATATGCTGCTGGACAAGCACAGGATAGGATACACCTGCCACAGCACCTATAGTTTGTCCCATCTTATCAAAATCCTTAGTTTCAACATGTGATCCTGAAATTAACACTGTACATTAATAAGCCTAGCTTCAGCCTTTATTAAAAAAAGACTAGCTGGAGAACATTTTTATAGCAGTGGCGTGACAATATCCTTCCAGAAGACAAAATAAGGGCATGTGTTTAGTTTATCATATTGTAACGTATTTGTGTGCAGTGCAGGCAGCATCTTCTTCCCTTTTACTTGTATCTGGCAATGAAAGGTGCTGGCAAAACACCTCCTGAACAATCCCTTTAGTCCTCAGAAAGACTCTTCAGGGAAAGTGCTAAACCCCCTCTTGTCTTCCATCAAATAATTTCAGGGTTGTTTTTTTTGTGAGGTTGGATGCCATCTGATCCCCTAGTTTCTCCAGATAGTGCATTCACACAAGACTGTCTTCTTTCCATCTGGCTTCATCTCTGCAAGGAATATGCTTCATACAGAGAACACCAGTCTTCTTTCTCCACCCACACGCTGAAGCAAAAAAAGTGAGGTGAATCCGTAGAAACTCCCAGTAGTTGTACAGCGAAATCACAAAGTTCAAGTCAAATATATTTTTCCCTTTTTTCATCCACATCAAAGGCATGAATACAACAAGGCATTGTTAGTTGTGGTGGGCAAACTGAAGAGTCTGCTGATATAACACATCAGGATTTTAAGGCCTTTGTCTATGCAGAGTTTACAATAATGCAGAAGCCAAATTGATTAGAAAGACAGGAGAGAAGAAAAAAAAATGATAGAAACTGAAAGAGAGAGAGAGAGAAGATACATCTCAGTAATGTCTAAAAAGTCAATACTTTGTCTACAGATGGAGGAGTGCACGTTGCTTGCCCTTTGAAAGCTTCTCCGCAACTTTGTCATTAATACTGTCAAAGTTAAGAATACATTTTAATGGAGTTCAGCGGCAGTTGAACACATTCATTCCCGCAGCCCATAGGAAGAAATGCTAGGAGACTTTAGCCTAAAATATCCAAGTAGACTGGAGATGCCTTGGCCAAGTTCTGGAGGAGGGAATAGATATCTTTGATGTTGAGCCTCATGTGAGGCTCCCGTTGCCAACAGCCCAGCATCAAGTCATACACTTCCTTGGGACACGTGCGAGGTCGCTGCAGGACTCGGCCCTGAGTGATGCACTCAATCACCTACGAGAAATCACAGGGAAAGGGTCAGCTGTGCCAACCATGTGGGGGCCATCCATCGAAGAGTTAACTGCTAATTGCCTCAGCAGCCTCACCGGTGGCAGTCACCCAGCCAACTCTGCCAAGACATGTGTTTCTAGGTAAATGTATGAGGAGCGGGATGTGATCTGAAAAAAACACTGTAACGTAAGTTGTCAAGCAGTGATGATTTTACTGATGTTAAGTTCACCCACGTTGCCCCTTCCATTCATGAGGGAATGATGGCTAGGAAGTAATCCCATACCTCCTCTCCCTACCTATCTATCAACCTGACCTCATCTCAGAAGGAGGCTGTTTTCACCTGGCTCACACAGAACATCAGCACCTCTCCCTCCCTCCTTAAATTTATGAGTATCCCTGTGGCTGATCTCTGGAAAGGGGTTACTTGTGACTGCCTGGAAATCAAGAGATCTCCAGATTACTTCAATCTATTCAAGAATGGCTTTCAACAGTCACGCGGCAGCAATGGCGTGTATGATACGGAACTGATATCACCCAAAGTCTGTTCAGGAGATAGCCAAGCTTCTTTTCCATTGCTTCATGGTCTTTCTCAATACCCAGCTCAGACTCTATCCTGTCCAAAGAAAAAAGTTAAATTCCAACTGGTATAGCTCTGCTTGGACAGTTTCCATCCACCTTGCTGGAAAAGGGTGAAAAGAAAGAAATTTGACCACAAAGTTCATGTCAATACCGTAAATACTTGATATCAGGGGGTTTGCCTTTACTAAATAAATTTGTTGCTGCCCCTTCTCCAGATAACCTATAGCAACAATTAACAGGCCAGCCTTCCCACTGCTGTTTGATAATGTATTACACACACCTCGTTGTTTGAGAGCTGATACCATGGCTGTTTGCCATAGGTAAAGATTTCCCATAATACAACCCCCAGGCTCCAGACATCGCTTTCTGTGGTGAACTTCCTGTACATGATACTCTCTGGAGGCATCCAACGAATGGGCAGCATGGTGTGACCCCCAACCTGAGAAAAAGAATTAAAGAGTCAGAGACAATTCCTCCAGACCCTCACAACAAGGACGTTAAATAAGGAGAATTCACGGTTTCTTTTTTTCCCGTCTGATACCATTCACTCTGAGGACCTTTTAAGAACTAAGGATTCATAGTCCAAACTCCTCTCCCCACCACAACAATCACTACCAATCATAGTCTTCCCAACAGAATCTCCAGAGACATTGTTTCTGAAATGCAAACTCATCTTCAACATTTACTTGGCTCACTCTACCCAAGGAACAGAAAGCTCTATCAAGTTATTAGTTAATTTAGCATACCAACCCACTTTAAATTAGGCCAGTTTTACTCTCCATTTTGACACTCAGGAAACTAGAAAATACTTACGAAATGAAATCTGCACTCCTGATTCTCCTAGAAACTGATCAATATCCACTGAAATCCATGAAGATACAGTGGTCTAATTGCATGACACCCTAGGATCAGGATCTGTATGGTTTAATATCCTAATTTTTAGCCAATTAAAGTAATGCTATTTTCTGTTGATAATTTCCAAAGTTAATGCCTCAAATTATTTTGTTCCACATCAACTGCCCCGTCCTGTATACCTTTAAAAAAAAAATGAAAATCGGTCCTTTGGATACATTCCCTTGATAATAAACTTGTAAGACACGGACTCCAATCCCAAATCAGCTCATGTTGAACAGGATCTTTCACCAAATGAATGTCTTTCTGCAAGTCTACTAGAGTATTTTTCATTTTCTGCAGAATGCTATACTTGCTTAAAATTGGGTTTCCTAACCTTAATTTAAATTTTAAAAAGCTCTTGTTTCCAGTTTCTCAACAATGTATTGTTTCTGATATGTCCCATTCTAACAGGATCACATCAATAAAGAGATCCACTCCAGCACTTTTAGAATAGTATAACTGCTGAGATACTGTGATATAGACATATAGATACTCTGATTTCTTTTGCATCAAGACAACTGGAAATATTTTGAAGGAGGTTATTAAAAAGGGGGGGGGGAGCTTTTTCAAGGGCATTTAACTTTTGATTAACTTTCATTTCCCTGTCTGAAAACTTATTTAGTTATGAAACCACATTTGCACTTACAAGATTTTGTCGATTTAAAATAGTTCTTGTGGGACTTTACGTTTGTTGTTATAAATAATGTCCTCCTTGTTCTCATGTTTAAACAGCAAATGGAAGGAAAGCCCAATAGAAGTTCAGTCAGGGTTCACATTATTTCTAAATCACTCAGAACATCCATTTCCAGCTATTTGCCAGTAATTCAGTGTTAGCAAAGGATACCAAAACCACAGCTATGGCTGTGAGAGCTTAGCCCTCATGCAACACTTGCTACCAACTCCATAAAAACAGAATGTCATCCTAAAAGTTTTATAGACTTGGTCTGTTACTAGGCTCTTCTCCTCTCCCTACATTAGAGGTCACGTGAGTGACGAAGGAGCATTTTTTGTCAGGATGCTGAATGAAAGGCAGGGTTCCCGAGTTCAGTTCCTGGCTACATTGTGGATTTGATTCTGACTCAGTGCAGGTTGCTGTGCACAGGTTTCAGAAAAGGGGAGCCATTCCTGCAGCTTTCTACCTGACTTAAAAAAACATACACGTGAGCACTCCACAGACATAGAACGGATACACATTTTTAAGTGCTTTGCTCAAGTTGGCCCATGTGTCTCTGTGTTACAGTTTACCCCTCTGGCAGGCAGACTCGCTGTAAGGCTCTGTGCATCAGTATTTTTAATTATCTTTGATTGAGAAGTCACTCAATGATGCGGAGAGTTTGAAGTAATGCACAAACACACTGAGACACAAGAGAAGATTTAGTTTCCCACCTCACAGTTTCATTACCTAAACTGACATAGCAACCGAACAGCTCCAAACCATCACTTTCACCCTCATCAGGAGAGATATTTCATTAGAAAGTCACAAAAGTTAGTCCCTTAGAAATATGCAGCCACATACACCCAGACAAAGATCAAGTGCCATTAAAAGATGGTTAGTGATGAGAAGCTTTTGATCTCATTAAATACTAAAATGGCTCTTAGATCTGCTCATCATATAGCTACTGGTTCTTTTCAGCAATTTATTTGACTCATTCCTTAAAAATTCATGAAAGCAATAAACAATAAAATATATGTCTCTATTTTTTCACGTTTGCCACATCTTACATCAAGAAATTTTGGAAAAGCATCTTAAAAACCCCACTCTCAAAATCTTCTTTTCCCATGGTTCCTCACTGCAGAACCACAGTGTATTTGTGGTAGGACTCTATGCTGAGTTTCCAGTGTCATTGAGTAAAAGGAATGATACACCTCTAGAGTCATGATGATAAATTGCTACCAAATGACAGTTCTGTAGTGAACTGATCTGTATCACAGACCTAGCCGTCTCTCTTTGCAGTCATAGCAAAACTGACTCATCAGTATGGATACCAAGAATTCAATTTACAGATAAGCATGAGCCACAGGGCTCTTTGGTGTTCTTCCTACATCATCTTGCCTGGAGCTGTGTCCATGGCTGTCCCTGAAAGCAGAAGACTTCTCCAGGCAGAGAACTTGTCCAGGACTGAGAAGTCCTGAGGTGTCTCCATCTCTGTCATCGCCAGTATCAATCATTTTAGGCGAAGTTATTTCCAATGCCTCAGCATCATTGTGAAGATAATATTTACTGCCTTGCAAAGTATCAACAGACATACTATAAGAGGTGCTCTTCTTGCCAGATGGCATTGCATTGATGATAGGGTGCAACACTAGGCATAACTTGTGGTCCAAGAGCACCTTCAGTTCCAACTCAGGTTTCAGTTCAGCCACATCAAAATCACAGGTCAGAGCCTGGCCAAAAGCACTTTTCCTAAATGCACATTTTCTTCTCTATAAATGATCAGAGTGGTTACTGGGTCAACACTCACTCAGCTCAGAAAAGCATTATGGGCCGTGTTAAGTATATGCTTAAAATGAAGCACATGTTTCACTGCTTTCTTGAACTGAAGCCTGGGACTTGACACCACTGTTTGTAGGATGCCTGAAAAGAACTGCCAGTCAGTAGTGAGCTTCTTTCTACCTTTAATGGACTGTGGAGTCCAAGCACCCACAGCTGTGCCATAATAGTAGTGAAGGGGAGTGACTTCTTGCTGCTGTTGTCAAACTCCCAGCAAGACTAAGAGGTGTTTTCCTAGAAGGACCAATGGAGGAAAACATGAGTACACTGACAAAACTATAAAGGTGCTAAGTGCTTCAAAGAAATGCCTTCTGTGTATGCTTCAATAAGAAATGCAAGTATTACACAGCTCTCAGATATCATCTGCATTCTGCAGGATAAAGTCCCTGCTATGCACACTGTAATTCCAGTGCTGCTTAATACACCTAATTTTAACATGGTTGTGTGCTAAGCAGACTAACACAGGTAAGTAACATCTTTGTATTCAGTCTAGCTAAGGCTATGACAGGTTTAAAAACATCACAGTTTTAACTTAACATGCTATCACTTTAAAAATCCATACTTTAACTGTAAAAATGACCACTTTGTGGTTATAAATTAGGGTATACTTTCTTGATGTTTTCCTGAAAGCAGCTGCATTATGATGGTTCATTTTTATTTAGAATTGCACTTCTCCAGATCGCTTATGGAACTTAAGTACTGGCTTGCAAATATCAGTTTATGAAAGCAAACACTCCCTAGCCCAGCTGTAGCCTGGTATTATGTTCAAAGTTGCTTCTACCAGGAATATTGGGCTAGAATCTAAACCAGAAAGCCTGGCAAATTAGCTTCTGCAATGTCTCAACCATCCACAGGGAGGAGACTTCTATGTCAGATCCGTGAACTATGATGCTTTCCAAAGAAGCACTTCCAATGGGAAACCACCACACTGTTCCATGCATGAAATGTTGCACCTTCAGCAATACAGTATCATTCCACTTGTCATCACTTTCAGCACTCATCTGTTAAATAATTTAGCACTTTGAAAGGTGCCAGAAAAGCCAACGTTGAACATTGTTTTCATCTACTTGCAAGCATCAATCTTCAAGGACTGCTGTAGAAGTACCATGTCTTAGCCTTGAAGCAGGGCATCTAAGCCTAGAGTTAGCTAAAGTTTATTCACTTTCTGGCTTCGTATGTTCCATATCCTGCTTCACAGGCACTAGGAAATGGTGAGGCTTGTCTAACGCAGAAATTTCGGTTTCAAGAAGGAACTCAGGCCTACAGTACGACATTCTGTGGAAGTTGATTCTTGTTGCCCAAGGGTCTCGACACATCCATCCATCCATCCATCCATCCATCCATCCATCCATCCATCCAATGTAAATCCAGATGTCTTGCACATTAATATTACTGCTACAGAGAAGAGCCTTCAACTGATGGCCATCAAGCTAAAGGCAGGCCATCAGTGCAATTTCCCTATGACAATTAAAAATGCATCTCTTGATACCCTGTCCTGGTCATTGTGTCAACTTCTATCACACAACTGCCACGGGAACCCAAAGCCCTGTTACTCAGTGTTCGTGAGCGAATGGCTGTGCTCTCTTACAAGGAACAAGCGAACAAAGCCTTGTGCTTTTGCTGGGAACAGGAGGCTGTGGGTAGAGCTGGGGGAAGCCAGCCTACAGAGGTACAGAACAAACAGGCTGTATGTGGGGCTGTACAGATGAAGCGCAAGCCACGGGCTGGGAAAGACACAAGAAATTTAGAAGGAAATTCTTTACTTAGAAAGAAATTCTTTACTGTGAGGGTGGTGAGGCACTGAAACAGATTGCCCAGAGAAGCTGTGGAGGCCCCAGCCCTGGAAGAGTTCAAGGTCAGGTTGGATGGGGCTTTGGGCAACCTGGTCTAGTGGAGGGTGTCCCTGCCCATGGGAGGGAGGTTGGAGCTATATGATCTTTGAGGTCCCTTCCAACCGTGACCATTCTGTGATTCTATGAAATAATGCTGCTAAGATGACCACTCAATACATTCACACCAGGTCTATGCCTTACTTATTTGTATCATGAAGAGGGAGGGCCAGATGGATTGGCCACACTTTTGCAATGCATGCCAGCTGCAACCTGGTCTTACCACAGCAGCACGGAGGGCTGTGGTGCTGTAGGTACAACAGATGGCTTTGGCGCTCCAGAGACATGCCTAGGGTGCTGCAGGGGCTGACCAAAGGACAGGATAGAGAGAAGCCGGAACAGGGAGTAATCTCTTTTCCCACTAAATGCTGGTTGCCATATTCAGAGAGGCTCCAGCACTCCCGGAAAGGATGTCAAATCCAACCTCCAGCATTTGCAGGCATTGTATTACATAACCCTTTGCCCACGTTTTTCAGTTTCTGGCTTTAAGTAGTTGATTACTCTGAATTCATGCAGTAACAAGCACAGCAACCAATTGCATAGCCTTGGAAAACAGACTTCCTCATCTACGTTCAGCGTTCCCAGGTTCCCACGATTCCCACAGAGTGACACTGCAGTAGCACGTCACAGCGCTTTGTACATTCTCTAAAGAGTAGTGATGCTTTTTCTGCCAACAGGATAAAAGTTTACTTTGTGAGGCCAATGAACCTGAATGACTAACCCATGGGCTTCAGCCCCAATCCTGCCCAATGCCCTGCCTGGCTTGACTGCTGCATCTGCCCAGAGCCCTGCCGATCTCAGACCTTTTGCGATTCAGGGTGGTAGTCTTGAAAGCAGCAACGCAGTTCAGCATATGCGTAAATTAACTGTCATGTGACAAGTATATACTCTTTTTAACACAACTGGATTGTAGTTTGTCAAACTGGAACCAAGCTATACCTTTTGATTAATTTGTTCACTCCCTCCTAAAAAAGCTTTCTGTATACTTGCAAAATTACAGCATTTCAGGGTAGTTTTTGCTATTTATGTTTTGATCTTCTGACTTGTTTCCCCATCTCAGGATGATATAATTGCAAAGAAATGTTCTCTGCAAAAATTATTGTGTCTTATTGCTAAAGCTGAAAACCTCTTCTCTCTTGGTGAACATCTGCTCTTTCCCCCTCATAAAATGCTGGTAAATGTTTCTTTCAGCACAAGAAAAAAAATCAATAACTGTTATTTTCATTTCTTCCCTGCCCTGGCCTTGCAGACAAAGTCAATGTCTCCTCTTAAAATATCATCAGTCCTGCCATGTCCACTTGCAGAAAAGCAATATATTATTTTCACAGTCATAACAAGCCATACCACTCCAGCACATGAGGTTACTGAATTATGAAGTAAGACAGATTATTAGCCAATAGCTAAAGATGTGTCCTTTCATTTTCACTTTTAACCCTGCTTTAGAAGGACATTGAGCTGCTGGAGCGTGTCCAGAGAAGGGCAACAAAACTGGTGAAGTGACTGGAAAACAAGTCTTATGAGGAGCGGCTGAGGGAACTGGGACTGTTTAGTTTGAAGAAGAGGAGGCTGAGGGGACACCTTATTGCCCTCTACAACTACCTGAAAGGAGGTTGTAGTGAGGAGGTTGTCGGTCTCTTCTCCCAAGTAGTAAGCGACAGGACAAGAGGGAATGGCCTCAAGTTGCATCAGGGGAGGTTTAGGTTGGATATTAGAAAAAACTTCTGCACGGAAAGAGTATTGAGGTGCTGGAACAGACTGCCCAGAGAGGTGGTTGAATCACCGTCCCTGGAGACATTCAAAAAACATGTAGACGTGGCACTCCAGGACATGGTCTAGTAGGCGTGGTGGTGTTAGGTTGACAGTTGGACTTGATGATCTCAGAGGTCCTTTCCAATCTTAGTGATTCTATGATTCTATGATTCTATACTCAAAAGGGGCTTATGTCTGAAGTTCTTAAGTAATTCTACCAGTGGTCTTGTCAGAAAACTGAAACAATGTCTGGAACAACTTTTATTACATTGTAAATTCTCTCTTCAATTGTGCAACATTAGTTAAATATTGTGTGTCAACATTGTGTGGCTGGAGATAAAACTCTTCTCATTTGTCTCTACAAAACCATGAGCGGTACAGAGGAGATGAGGAAAGACCAATTACTTAGAGCTTCACGTAACGCAAGAAGCGGAAGACAACAAATGAACTTTGTAAATGGCAGGTTCATAACAAAGAAAAAGAAGCACACCAGCACATAACATACAGTTGCTTGTGGAACTCATTACTGCAAGATACCACCAACCCCCAAGGCGTACCTGGGATCAAAAGTGATTAAACGCACTCATGGAGGATAAAATCTGACAGGAGCTATCAAACACAAAGATGCCATCTCTAGCCCAAGAAACACCTGAGCTGCAGAGTGCTGGAGGACATGAGAGTACATGAGGGAAATACTAATATAAGCTTAACCTGTTTTCATTCTATTCTGCAGGCACTAGTAACTCACAGTGACAGGTTCCTGTACTAGACAGGGCCTTTGGAGAAGTGATTTCTGTGTTCCCATGTTGATGGGCCACACATTGCAATATGTAGTTCTTATCAAACTTCTTAGCAAATCTTATGGAAGGCTGGACACAATTCTGCCAAAAGGGTGGAATGAAGGACAGATGTCACATGGAATTAAATATGCAAATGACCTAATGTCTCTTACAATTCGGCATCTTCCAAAGACCTCTTCAAATGCTACATTGAAAGGATATTGGAATGGTATCTATTGTTGTATTTTATAAAACACAGTATCATATTGCATCAGCCAAATATACAGGATAATTAAAAAACTGTAGTAGTTACTGCATTACAGAGTGCTTACTCTTCCAAGAAAGGAAGATGAAGTGCCCTGGAGGTAAGATCAGATGAATGCTATGAAGAAGGTGACATGATTCACATGTCTGATTAGAAGAAATGTCCCCTATCAGAGGGACAAAAGGAAAGGTAACTGAGTAGAAATCTGCAGCACTGACAAGTAACAGATTACAGCTCTTTGGTGTCCCAGGATGAAGTGTGTATGAATGAAAAAAAAGAAGTCTACTCCTTTAAAATATCATTTCTATTACCTTAAAATGAGAAAACGTTCTAGTGTTAAGCAATTAATGGTAATCTAAGTGAAAAGGAAGGGACATGTACTGTGGTAAATTGACAGGAAAGACAAATTGAACAGTATATATCAATTAAGTGGACATCTAGATCTGTTTCTGATTATGGGAATTCAGGACCTTGGTGGAAGAGCAGGGAGATGGGATTACTATAAACCAGAGGAGACTTGGCATGTTAATCTAGATGGCCCCTCCTTTCTAAACCACCTTGTATTCTCCTGATCTGCAATATCAAGTTATGTCATAGCATACAGTTATCGATTACTGCAGTGGCATGGCTTACAACTCAGAATACTGAGCTCATGTGAAGACCTGTGTTTTCCTTTACAAAAAGATGTCACTATTATCACTTGTACCCTACCACTATTTCCACACCTGAGTGTCTGCTGGTTGTACCAGTGGATGAAGAGAGGTATCAGGTACCAGCAGACAAGCAGCTGGAACAACTCATGTTAAAATCCTCACGGACTCTGGGATGATCATCTAATGTGTCCAGGCCAACAGCAGAACAATTTTGCAATGCAGTATTGGCCAACTACAGCTACTGTCTTCCTGATTTTCAAAGCAAACAGTTTACAAAAAATCAGATTCCACATTTATATTAATCCCAAGTAGTCTGGGCTACCAGGGCCAAGGAGGTTGTAAATATAACCTTTAATATGCATTGGAAAACTTGCTTCTATAAGTCTGTACCATAGCTGAAATTCTAATTTCTGTTTGCTTTTTTAAACAGGGGGTTTGAAGTGTAATGTGATGAGATGTTAGCTGAACTGTGCAGACAGTATCAACAAGTAGCAGTTACTCGAGGGCAGACTCTGAAAGTCAAGTATCGTACCACATAAGCCAGTTTGGGTTCACTAGGAAATCTCTACTGATGTCAAGTCTGAAAGCTATTTCTCAAGTACTGGGGATCACAACCTTTTCACACACTTATTTTACTGAAAAACACTTTTTTTTTTTTTTAAATTTACTGTAGGTTAACATGGCATGTCTGGCTCTATCAGTCATGTCAAATTACATCACAGGAGAAGAGGGGAGCAACACAGCTTGGTTTGTAGCTCTACTTCTCCCTTGTGAGCCATGAAAGTATTTCTATGATGTACACCACACGGGAGTACCACAATTTTTACTTGAAATGTCTCAGATGTTCCAATTCTTTGAATTTTGTTAGATAGCCTCTTCCCCTTTCCCTGTGTGGTTATTTTATCACATGGCTTACAAATACCAAGATTAACAAACTGCCATACATATGTGACACAAGAAAATGAGTAGAGGCTTTAGTTTCGCAAATCCTAAGAATACGGGCAAACCTACTGAGCTCCCACATCTTTCCCACAGTGGAAGAGGTTGCTTTGAACCATCAGTCCAAAAGGGAAATAAGTCAACCATTTTAAGTCAGCTGTTTTGGCTTCTTCACAGACTACCTGCATGATACTGGGAAAGCCATGTCAGATCAAATCTGTCGACTACTGACTGCCTGAAGAGAGTTCAAGGATGTACTCTCTGTAGCCAGAAGCATCAACAAGGCAGAGCAAGGTTTCATAAATTAAAAGGAAGACCAATAATCTATTTCAGAGAATTAGCAATTGCTCTTTTCTGTGAAGACTTATCTCTACTTGCCTAAAGAGCAGAGAAGTATAATCACAACAACAATCCTGATCTGTCTTCAATGCCCGCACTGGGAATGTTTACACTGATAGTGTAAACAGGCTAATGTAAGCCTATGCACATAGGCAGCCACATTGGCAAGGACCTGAGAGAGGCTAAATTACACTGGTCCTCAGCCAGATGCTAATAAACAAGGCAATGGCAAGGTCCTTGTGCTCATTTTCCTTCCTCTTCTGCAGTCTTAATGATGTTTTCTGCTTCTCACTTTCTCTGGGCCATAATTTGTTTGCATAAACTGGAAACGCAAGATAAAAGTTTCACTAAAATAGAAAAAAATCTCTGTTGTTTTCCTTCAATCAATTCTAGTTTTTGTCTCCTCATTTGTATCATGACATCATTCTGTGACTTGAAACAGGCATTCGCTCTGAAATGAGGCATCCATCAAACAACATGCAGTATGGTCATTAAAAATATCAGTAACTGCTATTACAAACAAAAAGAATAAATAAATAAATAAATAAATGACTCATTCCTATGAAGCTTGCAGAATTCTAAATTGTTCTTATCAAATTCATATGTTGAATTATTCCTCAAGCATGTTCCTTGGACAGAAGAGCCAAAGTGTAGCCCTACCAGTGATGAAATCTTTTTATAGCTCTTGGCTGAATTTCTGCACTGGAGTAAAGGGACCATCAGAGGGCTTGGAACCACAAATTTGGGGTTTGGTTTTGTATTTGCATTTGTTTTGGGTAGTTTTTTTTTCATAATTCTTTTCAGTGCCTGTCTCTACCCTCAGTGCTGTCATTTTCCATTTGGGAAACATTGTACTGTGTTGTGTATACAATGGCCGTTGGAATTCACATGACTGCGTTTGTTTAACACCAACACTGAGCTGTAAATTCTGCCTGTGATGCTGAAGCATCTTTCCTTCTGTCTCTAAAAGGAGGCCAGACAATCTGCTGATGTGCAAGCAGTCGCAGAAGGTCTAGTAAGAGATGCTCCCTAAAATTTCCCAGGGTAGATCCATTCCCTGATGGCTTGTCACCAGGTTGGAGGTTTGGCTTTATGACATAAAGCCTGTTAAACTTGCTTGTTATGAGGCTATCCTGGGGAACAGAGGAAGATCACAGCGATCTCTGAAAGGATTTAGGACATATGGATTTCCATACCACACCGTGGACTGTGCAACATAGTCCTCACACCCCTCACCAAATGCTAGTGATGTGTGGACAAAGGAGGAGAGGGGCGTGGGAAAGAAACCCACCACTACACCTACTCCCCCTGCTTCTCTCTCACACATTTTGCACTGCCCCCAAGGGAGCATTCTGGAAAATCTTTTACCTCCTAGGATGAAGCTACTCATTACTGTAACCATGTAGCACTGAGGTTGTTCCTTCCTCATGCATGCTCACCTTCCTCTTTGGATGAATAAGAATCCTATTAAACATTGAATTAGCTGCTTTCTGCATTGCTGTAATACTGTAATTAATCCAAAATAAACACATAAATGTAATTTTAGTTTCACTGCTCAAATAAAAGTAGGATCCAAAGTAAAATTGAGAGCTCAAAGGTTAGAAGCCCCATTTTTTTAAAAAAACAGGCTGCAATTTTACACCAAAGTAGTTAGGACAGTCATTTAATTTTTTGAGATCTCTTTTTTCAGAAGTGCAGGTCAATTCTATGCAGAGTTGATTCAAGGAGGTCGTGGAGACAGTTAAAATAAGTGGGAAATGAGTGTCTCATATTGTTAAGACAACATATTTCAGTTTGTTTGGCATTCTCTGAGATGGTCTACAGTTCAGGAATACTTCAGTCTAGGACTCCCAAATCAATCTCCGTGAAAATCTGGTACTAAACCAAGTAATTTTTAAATCAGTTTGGCACTAGTTTTTTCACCTATGCTTGTATAGTGCCTAGGTCAATCAAGTCCTGACTACAGGGGGTTCCTACACATCCTTGCAGGACATGTCATACATAATAATAATACTTGGTTTAGTCACTCAAATGGGCTCACCATAGCAGCTACATTTTAATTTGGTTATATGATAGTGGGTTATTATAGCCCTAATACGGTTTTTGAGTCTTTGTGAGACTTCAGAATATTTTTCATCTGCTTCAGATGAAAACTTTTGAAATATTGTTCCATGATGCCTGCATTTCCTTTTAAAGTCATGCTACTTTATAGTACTCTTTGGACATGTTTAGGATGATCCACACACAGTGTTATCAAATGCACTCAATGATGTTCTAATTAAAATGTTGTGTGCTTCAGGCCTCAGCGTATAGTTTTCTTTGTTTTCTTGCCAGGCGAATCTGTTATTCTTTGTGTGTATTAGGCTGTCAGCTTCACCTAATCCTGCATCCTGGCCTCTGTGGTTACTTCCTTTGAAAATGTCCCTGGATCTTGTATCCATCAGGATATTTCTATTTTACGGTTCACCGTGGCCTACAGGAAGGGGGTGGTTCTGTGGTTCCCATTAGCCTTGACCCCATACTTAGGCTGCAGCCCCATTTTATTTTCCTTCCCTCTCTGCCAGATAGGAGTTCCCCTTCATGACACCTCAGTCATTGAGCTAGCTAGAAGGTTTTTGTTAACAAAAAGCAGATGCACGACTAAGTTATCTCCTGAAAGGATCTTCCTCCTAGCATCATGATTTGAATTTGGAAACCCACTGTACAAGACTTATTCTGTATGAATGCTCCAGCCTTCCAGGACATCTGAAATGAGTGTCTTACAAGTCTCATGTTCATTTATCAGTTGGCTTATCACTGACCAAGTAACACTGACAAAGGAGCGTGACATCTTAGCATGACAATTCCATGTGAATACTGACACTTTAAATGAATGTCCTCGAATACACCGTTCATATTTGATCTGCTTTAATTTACTTTTCCATTCTTTTGAACACTTTCCCTAATTATCCCTGTATGAGAGACTAGATGCTCTGTTGCTCAGAACCATGAGCTAGGTAGTGGATGAACAGGATTAATGCAATGTCATGAAGACTCCATCACAAAATGCATGCCACTTAATTTTGACACGTTACTTACATCCAGTTACAGAGGCTAATATTTATAGCATGATAGTAAATGCACTGCAGTGTATTTGGTGAGGGTACTTAAGTCTTACTGAGATCTCACTGTTATGGTCATATGACACCTTTGCTGGAAAGTGAGAGGTGGCTCCAGTTTTCTGTGAGAATTGTTGAGCTAGGGAAATAGTTGAGGGCGCATTTAGCCATTTGAAATACAAAGTTAATGCTACATGTACTTTCTTTGCCAGTTTTGAAGAGATAACAATGAGTATCACTGAGAAGCCAATACAGACTATGCTTTTGTCAGGGAGGAATTAAGTCTGACAATTCCTGAACAAAATTCAATCTGACTTACTACTCTTTAAGGTCAGACAGCTTCCCAGCATCCATATCCTCCCGTGACAGGCCTGATACAATAACGGTAGAAGGAAGTTACTGTCTCCAAGATTGTCTTGGCTCCAGAGAAAGCAGGGAAGAACTTCCCCTGTTAAATGAACCTAATATGGGTTACTCCCCCTGACGGGCACTTACTAAAAATAGGGCCTCTTTGTGCTCAGCTCGAGCACTTTAGTGAAGAGACATCTTCCAAACAAAGCAACAACTCAACAGGCTAGCCCTGGAGAATGGGGAAGGGAATCAAAATGAATACCAACAGAAAAGAGGGTGTGGGGATGGGAGGAGCACAAAGGGTGAACAGGAGCTGGGAAAAAAAAGTAAAAACGTCACAACCATAGACCAGGTCATGCAGGAATGGATGACCAGTCAGCCTTCTATTGCAAAGCATCTCCAATAAACAGTCATCAGTGAGCAAGCACTACGTCCCACGTAACCCTCTTACTTACTGCACTCAGTCCCCTTATGGATGGGCTGGAGCCTGGAAAGACCTCTTCAGCCCTCATCTTGCATGTGCCTTTCAATTATCTCAGTAAACACCCAGTAACATTAACAGCCTGCTGCATAAGGTGAACAGTAGTCAAAACACTGCCAAGTTATGAAAAGCCTCAACCCTTTTCTGTTTCAGCGAAAGGAACGCAATATTCAGAATGAACACTGCTGATAATAGCACAATATTCAGAATAAGTGTACTAAATATAATTGCACCTCTCCAACATATAAGACACAAAAACTGCAGTGTCCTTGTTCAGTTGTTTTTCTTCTGTGAGAGAAGAGTAAGGAATAAAAGAGAGTAAGGCAGAACCAGTACCTTCTCTACAAGAACACAGAGACAGCTTTCTGCTGCCCCGCAGGACCCCATGGGCCCCTACTGGTAGGACACAGGCAGCTTCTACTGGCTCCTGGGGGATTTCACAGGTTGTGCACAGCTGTCAGAAAGCACCTGATGAAAATGTGCTTTTCAGCTGTCACCACCAGAAATAAGCCTTTCCCCTCAGTCAGGGAGCACAGCCTCTCAGGGTGAGCCTCTGGGCTCTCCCTAGGTGAAGCTCAGGCAGAGGTTTGGGTAAAGAACCACAGCACGTCGACTGACCCCAAATTTCTAGCGGTCTTGGGATTATGTCTGCCACCACAGAGAGTTATTTGCTCTGAAACAGTTAATGCATTTAGAGCATAAGTACAGCTTTTGGCGATTCTGCATTTGCACCAGGAATTTCTTCTGCAATGTCTAACACTGGGCTGACAATCCTTTATCATTAACGTCCTTGTTCTCTGAGAAGCCTAAGTTGAAATACACAACTGGCAAGTTCAGCACCTGTAAATATCTTTATTATTTCTGTCCAACACTTACATTCTGCGATCATGCTTCAGCACTAAGGCTGAAATTAATCTCTGTGGGGCCATGCCAAGACTATACCATGCAAGTAGCTCATGATGCTCTCAGCTGGAGGGCAAGAGAAGAACTACTATAGTTTCTGCTGATTATTTGCACTGGGATGGAAGCCAATCACTACAATGTATCTGCCACAAATTCATCTCCACAATAATTAATTTTAACATCATATAATAATGGAAAAATCTTCTTATCATTAATATTGTCAATATTGTTAATATTTAAAAATATTTAACATTTAGTATTTGATGTTAATATAAAATACTATCACTGTTAATTATGAGAATAATAGTTATTATGTATGCAGAGAAAAAAATGCACTACCTTAAATGAAGGATGGAGCTATATCTGTAAGCATGAGCTGGGATGCAGGTTCTAGAAACCAGCTTTTTTCTACTAAAGAAATGGATAATGTTTTTATTTTGTGCAACAGTATCCAGAAGAAGTCCATGTGAAGCTGAGCCCTAGACCTTTTTGTTCTGTATTGCCAATACAAAGAAGAGAGAATACTTATCTCTGTAAAGGAAGAAATGGTTGTATAAGGACTGATTGATAGAAGAACCACAATAACTTTTTACTATTATGTTAATACGTTGTGATTCAGAAGTATCAGAAGCAGCGGAGTGTGAGGATGGGATAAACAGAGTAAGACTCAACAAGATAGCAGAAAAGTTCATCTTTTGCTTCTCCTGGACTGTGAACGTTTTCCCTTTAGCTTCTTTTTCCCAAGAAATCCAAATTGGTATTTATGAACTTCTCCTTAAGCTACTTACAGTCGCCTTATTAGTCTATTGAACAAGTCTGTTCTTTGTGAGAATCAGTGATTTTTTGAAATGCCTTTGATTCTGTATCAGGCAACAGTACTGAGCATTTTTCATAAAATGAAGTATTTGGAACAATTTTGAGCAAGAAATCGTGAAATGAAAAATGTCGGTGTTTTCCAGCAAAACAAAACAGCCAGGTGCTCACAGAAGACTTCCGTTTGAGTGGAAGTTTAAAACAGAACATACTTAGGTAATTAAAAATAAGACGCAACTGATGCTCAATTTAGGTCACACATTCTACAGCACGCTTTCTGACATTGTGCATCCTCTACACTGGTTCTGAAGTAAAGCAAAGACATAGAGGTCTGTTAATAAAAATCTCAGCTGTTACTGCCGCTGGAGGGCCAAGGGGTGGAGGGCATCTTCCTGCAGTGGGCCCTCCTTGAGCATGAGGGAGCCCAACATCCAAGGAACTGCCAGTGTGTTTCAGGCTCTGGGCTCTGGGCAGTTTGGCACAGCGAGAGGTGAGCAACAAGGGCATGAGTTGCAGCTCCATGCAATACCACTAGTCTTTAAATTATTTCCATTATCACTTCCACGAGGAATTCCTCCCCTGCTCAAAACTGCTCCATGCACAACTCAGATACTCAAGATCTGCACTGAAGGAATACACATTTTACAGAGATTCACGGGGAAAAAAAACAAACAAACAAAGCTTCATGCAAGATCAATAAACTATGTCTTACAACAACTGGATACCAGATAAAGCATTAAAACATACTCTAGGGAACAAACATATATTGGAAAGGGAATGGATTATCTTACGGCCTAAAAAACACCCAAGCAACAACAAAATGATTAATTAACAGGCAAATCCTTCTGAAATTTCTCTAGGCAGATTCTTTCCATAGAAAATGAAACGATGGGAGAAAGTGATCAGCAGTTGTTAAAAAGAAAATCAAAATCTGAAACAGCACCAGTCAATGTGCTATTAAGATACTTAGAATGCTTTTCTTTTAGAGATTAAATATTTTAGCACGTCTGTATCACAACAGAAGTAATCCCTCTAACAATCTCCAACTGTCATATTCCATTGTTTATTCAGAAACATGGCAAAACATTTATAGCTCCTGTGCAAATGCATAAAATACATGCAGCTTTGACTGAAATGTCAGCCCAGGACAAAATATTGCAACCATTTAACAGAACAGAGAAATCAGAAAAAACTCAAACAGAGTAGGCCAAGAGATTAAGAAAAAGACCATGTCCAACAGAAATTGGATGCTTTATATGGCGGGGGGGGGTCAGCATGTTGCTCGGCATAACAATTGGAATCTAGCAGACCCTGTTATCGGTTCCTGTGAAAATGCATCCTGGTCTCCAAGCTGCAGCTTTTCTAAAAAACTCTAAAAGTCATGTCCTGCCAGGCACTACAAGCTAAGTGGCAGCAGAGAAAACATTGCATCTTCATCTGAGTTAAGCTACCCTTCTCCTTCACTTCTCTGCAGTTCTCCAGCCGAATGTCACCATCATATCTGACTAGTATCAAATGCACAACTTTCAGAATGCTCCTGCCTGCTGTAGCCAAATGCCTGCAACTGATTTCCCCTGGTCTGCCATGCAGCCAGGGCATCCCTATGGCTGCCTGCCTTTGTGAGCACTGCCTGCCACTGCAGCCCTGGCCCTGCATACTAATTGGCACAATTAATGACTTTCTCTTGCTTTCCCTCCTGTCTCCTCCTGAGCAGCTGTCTGGGAGCAGAGGATCCCGGCTGCCATGGAAACCAAGCCTTCAAACACCCAGAACCTGACGTACCAACCTTGGAGGAGATTCCGGTGGTGAAGCTCAGAACAGTAGATGCTTGAGGGAGTGTAAAGGCGGAGGAGTGAGAAGGGATAATGCTGACCTTGGCGGGAGTGGGGCTGGGTTGTGCTGCCAAGGCACTGCACAAGTTGAGTGTATACTGGGCATAAGAAAGCAGACATTCAGGGGAATAACAGATTAACCCTCTATATATCTACATTTTTCTTCAAAATATTTCAAATGCTTCTTAACCCCCTCCCTTCCGTCCACTTACAGTCTGGATCAAATGCCCCTAATGCATGCACAGGCCATGTCATTCAGAGGGGGTTTGACCATCCCAAATATGACTCACACGTCTGAGGGACTGTTTGTAGCCAGAAAAACTGCTGATGATGGCGAGTAGAAGGTTCAAGGGGGCCTCAGGCCCCTCACAGCACAAGCTGGCAGAGGACAAACACCTTCCTAGGCAATAAGGCTCTGATCCCGTGCCCAGCCTTTCAGTCCTTCCTGCCTTTCCCAGGCTAGCCGCAGGACTGCCGCCACATGGAAACTTAGTCTTTTGTGGCACCGGCTGTGTGAGCTGATGCCTTTTCTGGGCAGGCACCTAATTCAACTCCAGCTCTGTGTCCAGGAACGTTCTGGACTTCGCTTCAGGCCATGTGGCAATGGGAACTACACTTTTGTGCTCAGTTTTGCCTCCTGAGGATTCCTAGGCCTATAATAGGGGTAAGACGAGCGTACACTTAAATCTGAGTTAGCACCCAAATTTCAGCCTTTGAAGGACACCATTGCTTGCACTCAGTCTCCTTGTAAGTTTTCAAGCCAGGAATGGGGACTCTCCTTGGGTGTCCTTTTCCTAAGCCAAGTTCTCCATGATATGATTTATTCATGCAGGGAGCCCTCAGAAGGTCAACAAAACTGGCGTGCTCCCAAACAAACAAACAAGGAAGAAAAAAACCCCGCTGTTCTTTTAGTGGAACATTCAGAAAATTTGAGACTGGGTCAGCACTTTTCTGAAGACTAGATGGAGCTGATTATGTCTCAGGCAGACCTTCTCATGCAAGGGACATAACAAATGTTTCAACTCTCATTCTCTGTCCCAACCACGCAAACAACCAGCTTAATGCTGGGAATTTACTTCAGATGCAAGTCAGAACATGTCCTGCCGTGAAGTGGTGCAGGGTTTTGGAGCTGAAGTACCCAAGACACCCAACAAAGGCCCTGCTTGGTATTCCTGTGAGGGGATCTACCGCAGTGCAGGCTGGGGAGCACAGTGGAGACAGGTCTTGGGCATGACATCTAAGGACAGCCCAACCTGCTTCCCACAGGGATACTGCCTCTTTAGCTAAGACCAGCCAAAGGAGACTTCTGCTTGGATTTCTTCTTTCAGGGACTTTGTGTTGTTTTGCACCCGATCTTGCCATTAAGCAGACAGAATTCCCACTGACTTGAAAAGGAAGAGGACTGCCCTATTATAAATTTCAATACACTACGTTACTTGCGCATGAGTTCCTACTACAGCACAAATTGGTGCATAAAAGATGAAGAAGTGAAGAAGGAGCATTTGCACGTGTCCCAGTTTTTGGCTGGGACTGAGTTAATTTTCACAAGAAACTGGGAGGGCACACGGCCAGGGCAGCTGACCCAAGCTCGCCAAACAGATATTCCATACCATATGATGTCACACTCAATATACAAGGGGGTAGCTGGCCAGGGAGGAGGGATCACTGCTTGGGGACAGGCTGGCCAGTGGCTTCTGGGTGGCGAGCAAATTGCACTGTGTATCACCTGCTTTATATATTCTTTTATTAGTATTGTTGTTGTCATTTCCCTCTCCCTTTGCTGTCAGCGAAGCAAGTTTGTGGGTAAAACACACAAGTTTTACCTTTTTCTTCAGATTCCCCTCCCCATCCCACTGAGGGGAGAGTGGAGTGAGCGAGGAGCTGCACGTGGTGCCCGGCTGCTGGCTGGGGCTAAACCACGACAGGAATGCCTAACCTAACAGAGAAGACTGTTTTATAGGGTTTGCAACATTTGTGTCAGCCTCCACTCTCACATAACTGAGAGTGATTTTATTAAATAAGAAATAATGTTCAAAACAGAAAATGTTAGAGGATTACAGGAAGGGAAAAATATTTTTTTTCCAAGCAAAAAGAGAAGTTGGTTGTTAATGTCACCAGGACTAAATGGTATTCATCTCAGTCTGAAGGTATGCAGGTGGGAAACTGGCAGGTGTACGACTATCATTAAAAAGAGCAACTGTGCCAGAGAGCTGATTCACAGATAAAAACAGTCTGTCTGTATCTTTCTGAGCAGAGTAGGAAACAAAAGCTTCTGTAGAAAGGGATCTCACTCTACCAGCCTAGTGGTGGCACACAGGGAAGTCAGGATGAATGTGAACACAGGTGATCCAGCAGACAATGCATATGTGGATTTTCAAAACACCTTTGATAAGGCTCTACATCAAAAGTTATTAAAAAACCTAAGCTGCTGCAAAGTTTAGGAAAGGTCTTTTTATGGACTGAAGGCTGGTTAAAGGACAAGAAGCAGCAAGCGGGACTTCAAGGTAACTTCTCAAGATGGAGAGGAGGCAGTACTGGAGTGCCCAGAGGTCAGTTGCTGGACCAGTTATGTTCAGCATCAACAGCCTGGAGATGGGAGGGCACTGTCAATTAGTCTAAGTGTGGGGGTGATACTAGCTCTTGGAGAGGCTTTTGTGAGAAAGATTTCACAAAACAGAGAGAGTGGGCAACAGATGAGCTTCAATGGAGTTAACTGCATGTGCAATAAATAGGTGTAATAAGCTAATGACCTATGTTTACACCTAGCAGCCTATGTTTACACCCAACACTTCCAGCTACAACTCGGGAAGGAGATTTTGGATCCATCTCTGACACCAACGATTCAGTGAGCAGCACCTGCCAGAAAAATTCAAGACATGGAGCATCACCAGCACAGGTACTAACAACATAGCACAGAGCATAATTCTGCCACTTTACACAGCCATGGGCCCCCCACATGTCTTTAGTGCTGTGTGCAGTTCTGGTCTCTACATATCAAGGAAGATGTAATGTAATTAAAAGGCAAAGAAAGGGAGAACTAAAATACTTAAGTAGTGGCTTACAAAATCATTAAAGTAACAGATGAAGTGAGGTCAATCAGCAACAACAGCTGAACCGTTACTAGCAAAGTCTGATGTACTGTAACAAGAGGGCACTCAATGAAATTAGTAGGATATAAGTTCAGAACAGATAAAAGTATTTTTTTTACATAATGGGTGTTAATCGTCTGGAATTTCTGGCCACAGTTATGAAGGTAGACAGTATCAGTAGGTGCAAACAAGGATTAGACAAATTAATGAACAACTGGTTCATAAACAGATAGTAATGGGAACTGGCAGGAATGCAGCCTAACATCCCTCATCCACAGATTATAGATTCTGCAACAGCATAAGAAAATGCCCACCAAAAAATGACCAAAATGTGACACTTAAGAACAGGCTCAGTCATTTCTTAGAAAGGATGGAGAGTCACATGCATGTTGAGCTTGCTTGGGCAGGTCAGGACAATCAGCACAGTATCTGCTTTGTCAGAGAGAATTAGGTCAGAATGGAAAGTCCAATGTATCTGAGATGTCTCATTTTGAAGATGGGCCCAGTTTGCACCTCACTTTATTGCTTATTGTCATGTACCATGTTCACTTCACATCAGGAGGACTGGGTTAGACCTTCCATTTGGTAGGGAAATGAAAAATCACCCTTGCCTGTTGAATTAAAATCTAATGAAATGTTGGAAGATCTTTGGCATTTTACAACAAGTCCTGAGGAGTTGGGTTTCTGAGTGGGCAAACATGGTTATGAGGATGGGATAAAGGCAGAACCATTTATGAATCACTTAATCAGTGCAACTGATTGCATGTTTACATCTGTGTAATTTCTGTATAAATATTTTTTATATTACATATACGATATAGAAGGGGTATTTTTGTTCTGGAACAGAAGATTCCAGTGCCACTAGCAATCTAAATATGCATTATGGTAAACAATTTTAATTACAGGATCTAATAATGTTTTTCCACAGAACCTCCGTTTAATTCTGTACATTTGCTAGACTGTGCTCGGCCAATGAGGCAACTGTTAAATATTTCTTAATCTCATCACTCAGTGTGTGGCCACCTGCCTAACTCCTTCCACGTCCAACTTTATGCAAACATAACAGTTCCCTGCAATGTCTCAGCAACAGCATTTGACCATGGAAGGTTCAAATTTCAGCAGAGACACCTGGTTCCTCATTTACCAGACTAACTAGACTGTCTCTGAACTGCTATACTAAAAGAATGTAGAACGGATCAGCACTGGGACCAAGCATTGGCACAATGGTTACAGCAAACCTGTTGCCTCTTTGCTGACTTAAAGAACAGATGTTCATCCCACTTGTGGGATGCCCAGGAGGAAGATACTCTGCTGGTAGGAACACAATGGGAGAACTGTGGCAGGAGGGAACACAGCCCATGTTTCTCCAGATACTGATGTGGCAGCCAGGCCCGTCTCAGCAGTGGGCTGGAGCGGCTTGCGCAGTCATGCAAGCCCAACCTTAAGTAATACAGAAGGCTGTGAGGACATTCTGTGGTGTGAAGTGGTTAACAACCCATCCCCGTGAAAACAACAATGTACAGATTCGGGTATGCACACCTCCCTGCTCTTCCATGGACATGAAAGAAGCATTTTTTAGCATTTACATATCAAAACCTACTGAAACCAAATGAGTATCTGTGTCTTTCAATTTCAGACATACTGGAAATTATAAGGATTAGTTTTTTTCCTACAAAGCAGAAGAAAGCATTCAGGTGATGGGCTGGAAATTGCAAGTTATGAGGTGAATGCCAGAAGAATTCTGGAAGGACAAGTAAACTTTCTGTTTTGTTTGTGTTTCACAGGGTGGGGGATTTGCTATTCAGAGGGTAGTAATCTTGAAATAGCTGCCTGGTAATAACTGTAATTCAACCTGCCTGTCCCCAGAACTCTCCAAACTCCGTTTAAATTCTGAGTAGTTGCTCTGTAAAAGGCAGAGGATCATCCCATATAATTAAAATTGCAGCTGCAGTGAGATACTCTCTGGGATTCCAATGTGGAGCAAAAGCTCCACTGACATCCTGAGGCTTCTGTTTCCTGCTACTCAAGGCTGCCAATGCTTGCAGTGAAGAGCAAGACCAGAACAATGCACCCAGTATCTGCTGCAAATCAAGCAACTGATCTTGATGCTATTCAACCTGCTCAAAGCCTCAGCAACAGAAGAAAGGATGAACCACTAACTGAACTTTAAGGCAAGTTCCACTGGACCCTTTCTAACACAATACTCTTTTTTCTAGGTGTTGTAGGGAAAGGTAGAGTGAGACAAAAATACCATTCACCTTCTGAGAATAACAGGTATAGCTTTGCCTTATTACATCTTCTGCTATTATATCCGACAAGAAGATTACCCTTTGACCATTTTCCCATCTCCACCATGCAAGACTCAGGAAGACTGCCATATGGGTCTCCTGTTTGTCATATCAGTCTGCTGCTCCCTTCATCATCATATTGGGGAACTTCAGGAGGTTGTAATGGCTTCATGCCTTCTGTGAAAGAATGGAGCAGGGCATAGAATATGCTGTAATGAATGTGATGAATCTCCTATACAGTAAACTCCATTGAGAATCTGGCATAATCGAACACGGAAGCCCTCTTCCTGTTACTATTTTGCATGTGAAGCTGTAGCTTTTCGACCTAAGATGTAGCTTCTACCTTGCTAAACCAGCAAGGGTGATAATAAACCTAGTCACAAATAGAAGCCACTCATGTTTTTGAGATGGGCACGGGCTGAAAAGACAAGTTCAAATTGCCACCCTTCTTGAAAAAAAAAAGAAAATGTGAGGAAAATAGAAAGAAGATACAGATGGGGGAGAACAAGAACTATTTACATGTTTTCATCTTCAAAATCTTCTTCTGAATTTACCTAATAACAAATGGGACACTGGGAAACAGCAAGGTCAAGGCAGTATTTGCTCTGCCTGTGGTAAAACAGAAGCATCTGTAAAACTAGAACCCAACCTGCCTGGAATATGGAGGATTAAAGTCTAATTAAACCTAATCAAAGTCAAGGGAGGTGAGACTGCTTGTGGAATAAAAGAACAAATTATTCCAAAGTGATAGAAAGGATATGAAGTCAGGCCTGATTTTCTGTTGCGTGTGTGGTTTTGTGAACAGTGAGAGAAGCTAGGAAGTTACAAGTGAAAGTTGTAGAGCTACTGGCAAGTTTTTCATAAATAAAAATGAAAAATCAGACACCTTAAGCTGTCTCTCACAAATGCTAGTAACTCTACTTTGAATATTTTGTGCAAACTAAAGATGGGGTGAACAGAAAATGTGGTGATCCACAGAAAATGAAGTATTCATGCTTCAAACTGCTACTCACGTTGACACTCTGGTGAACCAAATACTTCTGACACAATCAGTAGTTTTGGTTCATGTGCTTCATGGTACAGCTAAGAATTGTGAGTGGCACACGCAGTCCTCTGGTTGTCTTGCACCCTATCACATAGTTCACCTGCATCACATCATTTCCTTCATAAATTATACAATACCATCTTAAAAGGAGACAGTTTTCTTCCTTGTTCACAGGCTGTCCAAGAACCTCAGTCCTCTGATAGTTAGAAACCTTTTTTTCTAGTCTCTTGCTTAAATTCTTTCATTGCCACCTTGTACTCATTTGTTTTTATAGAAACATTGTCCTTTATTTTAAATAGTATTTTTCCTCCCCTGATGTTTTTTCTTACTCTTCCTTCAACAAAGACTTTAAGCATGAATGCCCTGGTATTGTGCTTCAGTTTGGAGAAGTAATCTGTCCTCCCCACAACCAGGAAAAAAAAAAAAAGCTTGCTTTTCAGCTGGATTGATTCATCAATACAGTTTGTTCAGTGATGCAGCAACACCTGTGCTAGTGCAGAAAAGTGGATGATGCAGGAATTAGCTGTTGGGACTAGCAGGAGAGCAGGACCTTTTCTTCGGGCAGCAGAGCTGGCTTATGCTGCTTAAAGAGTTTAGAAAAGTAGTACAGAATCATTGAATCTTAAAGGTTGGAAAAGACCTCTAAGATCATCAAGTACAATCAACAGCCCAACACCACCCTGTCTACTAAACCATGTTCTGAAGCCCCACATCTACACACTTTTTGAACAACTCCAGGGACTGTGACTCCACCACCTCTCTGGGGAGCCTGTTCCAATGTCTGGCCACTCTTTCAGGGAAGAAATTTTTCCAAATATCCAACCTAAACCTCCCCTGGAGCAATTTCAGACCGTTTCCTCTTGTCCTCTTGTTGCTTGGGAGAAGGAACCAACACCCACCTCACTACAACCTCCTTTCAGGTAGCTGTAGAGAGCCATAAGATCTCCCCTCAGCCTCCTCTTCTCCAGACTAAACAACCCCAGCTCCCTCAGCCGTTCCTCATAAGACTTGTGCTATTCAGACCCTTCACCAGCTCTGCTG
>VWZZ01004317.1:0-26841 GCA_013399095.1 Psophia crepitans | reverse complement strand
CAGTCATAGGAGTCATCCCACCATGTTTCTGTAATGCCAATAAAGTCATAGCCCTGTGGGTGTGTGCATGTCTCCAGCTCCTCTTGTTTATTCCCCGTGCTGAGATTGATTAAAGGCAAAACAGCAAAGGATTTCTGGTGCTCACCCAACTACACTTGTCTGATTGTATTACTTGGGTAAGATGCAGACGAGGTGTCCTGGTGGGCAGGATGCTCTATGTTCCTCTCCGCCGCACCCTTCCCACCCTCTCGGGTTCACCCACACTCTATGGCCACCACAGTTTTCTTTCAGCTTGCCCGGCACCAGGGAGGGCTGTCGCCTTTGCTGTCAGCTCTTGGCCCCTTCTTGACTCTGGAGTCAAGGTGAGCAGAGTTGGGGGAAGGTGACGGTACTTGCTCCCTGTCGGGGAGTACTGCCTCTGAAATCGCTGTGTTCCCTTCAGCCGCCAGGGACTTCCCCCTCTTGCTTGGAACCTCAAGCACCCGTGCCTGGAAGTTTTCCTTCCTATGTTCCCTGCTTCCTTACAGCCAAGTGAGCTACAGGCTTTGCCTACTGCATGGGCAGCAATTAGAGCTGGCAGGTCTCTGCTGTACTCACCTCCACGTGGCGCTGCTTTCCAAACGATGCTCTTGCTCTGCTCCTGGCACGGCTCTGCTGAGATAATGCCACTGACTCCTGCAGCTTCCAGTCCTGACCGTACCAACGCTACCAGGTTGGCTTCAGGCATGTCTGTACCATGCAGCAATGCCTTATGCCTGGGGAAAAATTGTATACTGGGGAGCTGTCTTCACTTGTGTGAGTGGTTCCCAGAGTCCAGCAGAAGACTGTGAAGATGACAAAGGGATTGGAGTATCTATCTTGAAAGGAGAGGCCAAGAGAGCTTGTTTATTCTTGTGAGCGTGGTCAAACACTGGAACATGTTGCCCCGACAGGTTATGGAGTGTCCATCTGTGGAGATATTTGACACCCAACTGGACACGGTCCTGGACAAACTGCTGTAGCTGAGGAGGGGTGGACTAGATGATCTCCAGAGGTCACTTGCAACTTCAACCATTTTGTTATTCTGTAACTAGCATTTCCCAACTGTGACCGAGCCTCTCATATTTCTGCTTTGTTCTAAACCTTACAGATTTTGGTCACATCACAAAAAATGCCTGATTTTAGTAGGGATTTAGCTTTTCACTTTTTGCAGTAAAACCTGAGCGTCAGCAGAAAAGTGGTGTGCCAGGGTCAGCCTGAAGGATGGGACTTGGCAAGAGTGTATCTATGGGACACTGACAGAGGTATGAAGCAAGGCACCCAGGTGGAGTGTAGCGGGAGGAGAGGAAAACTGGCTGTGTGAAGTAAAATACCCATTAACCATCACCCTAGCCCCCAAACATGCAGGTCACCTCATGTCATGTTCTGCAATGACCACACAGTAATTTTAGAGGAAAACAGGCTGCTTCATCTTCACGATTTCCACTGACAATGAAAGGTGTCTGCCCCTCTTTGGTTTGGGAAAGGATGGGATGCAATGTTCAGAGGTTTCAGCATCTCAGCCAATGATCTCTTCTCACTGGAGCCCTCAGACCTTCCCACAGTATTATTGTCTGAGAAGTTCATTAATTTGCAATTTGCTCCCTCTTCCTCCTCATTAATAACCATGCCAAATAAGAATAGTCTTAACAACCCTGTCTGTGGGGAATTTTTCTTTTAATGAGACTGATTCAGGCTTCTTACTCAGACATGAATATGCCATCCCCTAGGTTTTCCCACATCACTCCCAAGCCCACCTCTGTTACTACTGCTTCTTTAGAGGCTTACATATCAAATTCACCTGGGCACCCCAAAACTGAGACAGCTGCATGGCTTCTTTTTCAGCCTTTCTGAATTAGTAGTTCCATATATGCTCAGCCCCTTTCTGTTTGTATGTAATGATGACTCAGAGCATTCAAAGCACTATACATACGTGAATGCAAAGGGATAGCACTAAGCTAAGTTTATCTCTTAAAAAAAAGAAAAAAGTTAAATCAGATATCTTAGAGCTAAAAACCCATTCTGGTTCACTGGCATTGTGTTTCCAGATCTGTTGTATTAATTTGTAGTAGATTCTGACACAGCTGTTAATTTTGCCTTGGAAACACAACAAATAACAGTTTCAAAAAAATGTATTTAAAATAACTATCATAGTTACCACCTTCTAGGTGGGGATTTCTCACCCATTCAAAGGGTGACCACACAAATTGTTGATCGGCACTTAGCACAGATGAGATCTAAAGAAGATCTGTTCCTGATGGAGGAAGTTTCAGCTCATCCATCAGTAAATGTGAGTAAGCTGTGGAACTCCTTAGCCCAGGCTGCTGTGGATGACAGAAGATCAACTGGGTTCAAGTAAAGGCTATACAAGTACATAGAAGGAAAGTCTGCTGAGGTTTATGGAATCTGAAGAGGAAACACCTCTGGTTCCAAAACATCCCCGAGACACAAATTGTTCAAAGCTGATATTTGGAGGAAATATTCTCTCTTCTTACACTCTTGCCTTCTCATCAGCTTTTGGCCCCAGCAGGAGATGGGATTTGGGGCAAAAAGGACATTTGCTTTCTTGGTGCACAGCCTTTTTTGTGATCTCGCACTTCATCAGGTTCCCATCCCCTCCTGACCTCCATCCCCTTAACTCACAGGAGGTTTCCACCACATCAGCTGAGCTGCATACCGAACACCTGAGCTCTGACTGAGACAATGGGAATGGCAGCTGTAGGAAGAAGTGGTGGAAACCTCTTCCATAAGAGAATAAAAGGATTATGATTTGTAAAAACAATTACTATTAAACAAGCCGAGGGCTAAAGGAGCATCCCTCCTTTAGGATGAAAATAAAGCAGAGGTTCTCCTGCTCTCTGAGCTTCATCTGATCCACGGCAAGATGACAGGAGCAGTCAGAGGGGTTGATGGTACTTGCCAGAATGCTTGCCTTTGCCGGCCTCCTGTTATGGAAAATGAAGATTTTTCCCAACCAGACTAATCAGCTGCACATTGCAGCTGGCTTACCCCATAATACTATGCAAAGCTAGCATATGGCTCATTACAATATACCCTGACTAAGTGTTCAGCCAAACAATCCACCAAGGCATTTTTGCTTCTCTCATGTGCCGTTAGCACTTTTTGCAAACAAAGCAACAAACAATTCCTTTGGAGGCACTTTTCAATTTTAGATGAGGTTTGGGGATGCTGAGTTTCTGGCTGTACTGTGAAATATGTTCCAGACTGATTCCCTGTCCCTTGCTATATGGACAGTTGTCTATTGCAAACCAGCTCCAGTTCAGGTTCCAGAGAGATACGAGCTTCCTCACATATTACTTATCTCTGGCAGTGGATAGCTGCTCTCAAGACATCTCTGATGGTTACATCCAACACCCTTCTTGGCCAACAGCACCTGTATCTCCTGTCCTGATCCTGCTCGGTTTCCTATCATTTAGAGATTACCTGCGGTGTCCATCTTGTGGTGGGAGCTCTGATTTCAGCACTANCTGGAGTAAAACCACGACACAGGCTGAGCAAAAGAGTTTACAAACCACACTTTTGTACTTAAACTTACTAAAAACGTAGACATTTAAAAAAAAAAAAGAAAAACAATGCAGTCCTAAGAGGCAGTATTGGCCATTGTTGTCTCCCAGCAGTGACTGAGAGATAACAATGTTGAATATAAAGATGACTGTTTCCATCTCCAAATGGTTCTCTTGAACAGTTGTGCCACACTGCCTTTGAAAGAACCCACCTGCTCTTTGTAGGCTCTTTTCATTCCAAGCAGTCATAATTTGGCTGGAGTAGTGCTCATACCCTTGGCATTTATACCCTTCATTCTCTGCCTTATCACCAGGTACAGAAGACTTGTTTGGACTGTGTCTCTGCTTCCAGAGACTGCCGAAGATCCCACAGCAATAGACAGAAGCACTTGCAGATGATTTGTCCAGCAGAAAGAGCAGCATTCTAGATCTGGAGGTGGTACCTTCCTCACAATGACCTCAAAAAATGCAAAAAGCCCTTAACAAGGACAACCGCATGGATCTCAGCAGCTATTCCTACCCCAGGTGTGCCATGTAGTGCAGTACTGGTACTCTGCTCAGTATGTCTGGCCCTCATTACATTTCTTAATCATCACTGCTGCAGGTTATCACAGGAGTAACTTGTCCTTCAACAACAACTCCAGACTGCAAAATAAGACTTTTGGTCCGGTCCTGCCTTCACAAGAGAAGCGAGATAACTTAGGAATCCCTAAGGATTGAAGGTGTAAACAAAACCAGACGTAAGAGAAGTGCTCCTGAGTGTCAGGTGGAAGCTCACAGTTGAAATTAGCAGATGTTTGGAGACCTAAGAGCACTGTGGCAGCAACATGGGAAGTCTCATGAGGCCCTGCTTATCTGACCTGATGGGTTTGCACCAACTGTGCTCTGTGGACTGCCAGGCTCTGGCTGGCACTAGCTCAGGGCTTTTCAAAATATCATAGAATCATAGAATGGTTTGGGTTGGAAGGGACCTTAAAAGATCATCTGGTTCCAACCCCCCTGCCATAGGCAGGGATGCCACCCACTAGATCAGGTTGGCCAGGGCCCCATCCAACCTGGCCTTGAACACTTCCAGGGATGATGATCTACTGAACTGTGTAGATGTACCTTAGGCTTCTGAACAAAAAGAGAAGGCATCCATGGGTGATGGGATTCTGCATTTTTAGCTTCAGACATGGGAGGTAGGGGATACTCATTATGTCAGTAATCAGGGTGCCACAGAGAAGTTTTCTGTACGGCATTTCTCCAGCAAACAGGTATGCAACCGGGGGGAGTTTCCAAAACACAAAGGTCTTGTGGACTTTGTTTCTCCAAAGAAATGTAGTTCTCAAAGTGATCTTGGGATCCTGTAGGAGCATCTTCAACAGGTATTTGGAAGGGAAGGCCCTTACTCAATAGCACCAGGACGGGACAGTGCACACAATCAATGTTTCACAGCAAAGAACACTTTTGAAGGTTGTGCAGCTAGACAGTGGAAAAGGAGAATTTCAAGTGCTTCCCATTATCCAAGGAAACAGGAGGTTTCAAGTCACCCTTGCATCAGACATTTCAGTTGATATATGAGAAGATGAAAGACACCAACCCCCTTACCCAGCACAGCATCCCAGAGAAACAGTGGGCTTTGCCCCACAGCTCCTGGAGGCCTACAATCAGAGGATTTCTCAGCCATCCACAATGTTAGTTTTTATTTTCCCAGTTCAATCACTGCCTCAGAAATTGACAATCTGGTGCAAGACATGGGTCGACAACAGCACTGAGGGACAGTGAAACAGGGAGGCAGCAATGTGAATCCAAATGAACACACAAGTTAACTGGATACAGAAAACATGGAGGCAACAGGGTTTAGCACTGATGTAAATGGTAGAATACAAATGAGATAAATATGCTAGCACTGAACTGCCCGTTACAGCTCATAGGTGCTGGCAGATTTCCACAGGCTCTCCCATAGAGAGAGGTCCTGAGGAAGGCTTTCAAACGGACTGGATTCGGACTGTATGGGGTTTCTCCATCAGAGGTGATGTCAGGGGCTGTTACATGTCCTGGATGTGAGAGTACAGATGGTGTGATAGGTGATACTACAGTACCCTGACAGCAGAAAAGATGCTTGACTGCCTATACGCTAAGGACCTCAGCAAGCCAAGGGAACGGCATGAAGCTGCGACAGGGAAGGTTCAGGCTGGAGATCAGGAAAAGGTTCTTCACCAAGAGGGTGGTGGGGCACTGGCCCAGGCTCACCAGGGAAGTGGTCACAGCACCGAGCTTGGCTGAGTTCAAGCAGCATCTGGACAACACTCTCAGTCATCTGCTCTGATTGGGCTGGTCCTGTGTGGAGCCAGGAGTTAGACTTGATGATCCTTCCCTTCCAACTCGGGATATTCTGTGATGCCTGGAGGTCTCAGTCGGGACCTTCCTGTACATTTGGTTCAGGACAACCTGCAAACCACTGCAACAGGATGGAGACATCCAGCTGGGGTCAAAACGTTCAGCTAGCTGTACAAAGAAAGAACATGGCTACATCTGAATGTGGAGAAGGTCGGCTCTGTACCAAGGCTGGCCGCCCCACTGCTCATAGTCTAAACATGAGTAGCCGGTTGGTGGGCCTGGGGAGGAACTTCTGGATTCAGAACTCTTCAAGCTCACCTCTTTTCTACTATGCTGTTACAACCAGCTTTAACACAAGCTTAAATCACCCAGACACCAAAGTTGAGCATAACCAGTGAAGTAATTCTTATAAAAAGAATTGGATGGGAGAAAAGCAGAGTGTGCCGGCTGAGGTGGGGGTGAGGCTCCTGCCGAGGCCCACCGCTTGCCCGACGTAGCCAACGTGAACGCGGGAGGGCGAATCCACCAGCAGAAGGGCCGCACAGAGGAACCGAGGAAGATGCCTAAATCACTTTTCGGGACGGGAAAAGAACATAAATAAATAAACAAACAAACTGCCGCGTTCAGGTCTCTCCGCNTGGCCCCGGCCTTGTGGCGGCCGAGAGCGTCGTTCGGGGTGTAAATCTCCCCATAGTCCCGCCGCAGGTTTTCTCCCTCGCCCGGCACGTTCTCCGCATGAGCTGGAGTTCAGCCTCGAACTTCGGAAGGCGCGGTGGGGAGCGAGGAGGAACCCCCGGGTCACCGCCTTGTAGTCAGTCGCTGCAAATAATTAGTTCTGCAGCCGCGCGAGCTTTGGTTGCAAACCGCTTGCATGCAGCGGTGTGCAAGCACCGGGCCGCCTGGTGCGTCTCCTGCAGCAGGAGTCACACAGGGCGTTGCAACGACTTTAAATACGACCGCACTGCCACGTCCGAAATCGGGGTTTGGATGCTGCAGCCTCAATCTTTGCCACAGTACGAAGGCAGTCTCGTCACGTTTCTGGCCAAAGACATGCAAATTTGCCGTTCAGACTTGTGAAGGTCTATTGCTATTATTATTTGCTATCATTATCAGCCACCGTGCCCGTCACTGTGCGATGCTATGTAGGCAGAGAACTAAAACACACAACAGAAGCCAAAGAACGATTTTCTACCAGAGGTGAGCGAAGCAGCTGCTCTATAGAGGATTGACTTGCTCAACGTGGAGATGCTAAGTACCAAGCTTACCAGCAGATTGATCGCTTGGCCACAATGGCCACATTTTCCAGACTGCTGGGGAATATCAAATTGCCATAACAGGTACAGAATAGCTGCAAAATTTGTTTAGTATGACAAAACCTAGGAAAGGGGCAGAGAGAGAATGTGGCCGTTCCAAGTCTAAATCCTGGAGATAAATGCATACCATGTTTTCATACCCATTTAAGCCTCTGGACTATTGCACAGAAGCAGATTTGTCTTTTTTTAAGTTACCTTAGGCTGAATGGGAGAAAAAATTCAAGAAAACTGAAATGGGGGAATCCAAGTCTTGTGCAGGAAATTCAAAGACTCTGTAGAAAATCTGGATGATGCTGAAATCTGAGAGAATCACCCTTGTCCTCCAAAAGGAGAAGAATGACTCTGCATTAAAAATACATGCTCTTCTGTACAGTGAATTCTTGAGGAATTTAAAATATACTCAGCAAGAGGCAACCAAATTTCTGGGGTGTGGGTTTTTTTTTGTTTTCTGGATTTGTATGATAAAAGAAAGGGAGATCTTAATTCCACTAATATTTTTAGCCTGAGAAATTGTGGGCGATACCCTGAACAAACTTGGCAACTCTGCTCCATGCATTCCAGGCCAGATTCTGTTCTCTGTAGGTCTGTTGAAAGTGTGGATGATCTCACTAAAACTTAGTATTGCTGTTCAGCATGGATTTCAGTAAAAGTTCTTATACAGCTCCATGGGAATGAGTTTGGATGCCCCCCTCAATCCAGAGTCAAAAGCCATGGTGCCTGCATTTCTGTTCCTATGAATGCCTTATGGCTGCAGGAAAGGCGTACTCTACCCATGTTAGCCAGGGTGGGCTATGTGGCTTTGAAATGACCTTCTTCTATGACCTACTCAGTCCTGTTCACCCTTACCACTATCTTAAGTATGTACCTTCATATAAAAGTAGCTATATTGGGTCTTATCAATGATCAGTACTGTCTCCAACACCAGCAAGCTGCAGCTATCAAGGGAAGAGGAAAAGCATTCCCAAGACTTCCCAGCCCCTTTTCCTAGTCTCCTTGCAATGTGTGGCTGGTTCAGCCACAGCTGATGCCTTTATGCTTAGTAGGTCTGGAGAGGTTTTATTTCATTGCCCAATCCCCTTTGGATGCTCTGCCAACTTTCTTTGTTCACTGTACCTTTGGCAAGAATTTTCACTGTGTAACTGCATGTTCTGTGAAAGAGAACCTCCTTTTGTTATCCTGGGACCTGCCACCTGCCCATGCCATGTTCTTTGGTGAGATGGAAAAGAATTTACATCCACTGTGCCACTTGTAGTTTTATAAACTTATGAGGTGTCCTGCTATTCTTCTAGGACAGTGGGGAGAGGAAGGACTTCTTGGGGAAAGCTCCTTAGCTGGAAATACAAGGAGAAGGTGAGTAAAAGGTTCTCAGATACATGATTTGCTGTGCCCAGCTCCCAAACCACTTTTTCAGTCCAGAAAGTCCAGGCCTTTCTCTGGTCATTTGGAGCAGTCTGATTTAGAACTATTGCTGGAGGTGGTGGTGCTGCCAAATTCAACCTACACAGACTTCTCAGTGAAGATTGCAAGCCGTGCTTCTGCTCCCTTTCTTCCTGGGACCTCGGCTGTGAGAACAGTCCTTCTAAGGAGGTTTGGTTTCCTAGTCTGAAAGGTTTGTCTGATAGTAGCAAGCAGGCAGAGAAGGTAGGATACATGTTCCTCTCCCAAGCTTGTCAACTAGCCCCAGACCCTGCAGTTCTTCCTGGGAGTGCTCTGCCAATCCACTCCTGGACCTGTCTGGAACAAAGGGAAGACGTTTCCCGAGCAGAAGACAGCTCACACAAGCAGCTCTATTGGATTCTGATGACAAGCAACATTAGTAGGAGCTGACATCAACTCCAAGCCCCAGTAGGCAGCAACAGAGAACTTCCCTTCTGCTGTTTCCACCACTGCCAGTCAGGGCCTGAGGCTTCTTCTTGGAGATGGGATTCATTCTTCATCACTTAGCTCCTCATTGACTTGAGCTGCCAATGAGGACATCTGGTAGCGAAGGGAGCTGGTGCTTTTTCTGAGGCGGAAAGACAGTATCTTTATTAGCAGCTGCATTTAGACTTCTAACTAATTTCATCTAGGCCACTGAACAGTTGGAGGATGACAGCAACTCCACTGAGTTTTGAGGGTACAAGTGCACCTAAAGGCTTCAGCTATATTAACATGTTTGGCTACTGTGTGACAGATCTGCCATCGGGTATGAATTCAGGGATGGCATTCTAAGAGGAGCTGGCGCTTTTGATCGGTTCATTGGTCATGACACCTGAGGCAGGAGTTTGTATAAGTCTCAGACCCTATTTCCAACGCCTTTAATGATTGCAGTCACTGAACTGAGTTGTATTGAGGAGACAGAGGCTCCATTAGGAGGGATAAAGGAAGCACAAGTGTGAACAGCTGCGCTGCTCTTCACTGGGGCTGGGATATCCATCCTAACCTCAGGGTGGGCGAGGGGAAGAGCTCCAAGCTTCTTAGTGGAGGTTAACTTCTTCACAGCCTTACAGTTTCTTTTTAAGATCTGCCTGTATGGGAACTGAATCCCATCCTAGATTGCCAGATCTCCCAAGGGGCAGAGTGGAGAAAGAATTCAGAAATCCATGTGGAAGGCAGAGGGAAATAGAAGCCAAGAGCTAAACTGATTTCATAAACTTTGAGATGCAACAGTGCTGGAAGATGTTAAGAGGTCTTTTTCTACGTGTACCTCTGAAGTGAACTGCCACTATCCCTGGTCTTTTTGCAAAATGAGAGTGTAGTAAACAGAGAAACAGATAATATATTCGATGAGGAAGGACCAGAGCATAGCATGCTCTGGGCTGGCAACTTTACTGCCGGAGCGGGGGCAGCAGTAGAAAACTCCCAATAAGGGTAGACACAGTAGGACAAAAGAGATCTAGGAAGATGAAATAAGGTGTCTGCAGGGATTTGGGTTTTAAATAATTTGAGATGCACAGGAAGCCAGAATGGCTTTAAACAGGGATTGTAGAAACAGACTCATTGCTCACGCAAAGAGAATCCTGATCTGATTGATGCCTCCAACGCATACTACATTTTCTATACCAAGTGGACAAAGAAACTCAACTACTTGTACTTGACTTGCTTTGTTTTCTGTGTAATGTGTTTTAAGGATCAGTTTGTGGAGATGAAAGATGCACAGAACATGAACAGAGCACAGCGCAGTGATGCTAACACACCATAGCATTTCCAGTACCCTGAATCAAGAAACTCTGCATGGCACAGTATGAACCATGCTCATTCAAAACCAACTTACAGCTCTTAACCTTGACATCCACTTGTATAACAGACTCGGCCATGCTGGGCTTGCCAAGAGGACTGGACATCTTTTCCTAGTCAAAAACTCCATGTCATTTCAGCCCTGTTCAGTTCAAGTTACAGTGGTGGGAGAGGGAAAGCTACCAATGTTTGCTTTCCATACCAAGAACAATAACACTGGAAGAACTAGTGAGGAGTAGGAAGTGTGTTTTCATAGAAAACATGTTGCCTACATTTGATCTGAGAATGAGGAAAAACACACCTGTGGTTGCTATCTCTAAACTTGACAGGTTGCTGCCAAAACAGAAGCATTGCCAATAAAAGCAAGGAAAGATTTGCTAAGAACACAGGTAGAACTGCCTTTGCTCCTCATAAGTGGGGAATAGTTGGGAAGCGATTAGTCCACAGTGCCACTTAGAACAGCTTTTTGGCAGCCCAAACTCCCCTATATTTTAATATTTGCTAATAAAGAAAGAAGCAGAAGTGCAAATTTCATATATGTTTATGTAGACTGAACAGGAAAAAGTAAGAATGGAAGCGGAGAGTCCTTTTTTGGCAGGAACACAGTGCTAGACTTACAAGCAAACAGTCAAGAGGTGGGACCCCCAGATTTGACCGTGGGGAGGAGAGAACAACTCGCCATCAGCCAGCATGGATGATACAGCTCCTGGGAAAGGGAATGCAACAGTGGAACACGAATTATCTGAGGTAGAGAAGAATATGCCCTTCTTCAAAACCTGCTGTGATTTTAATAGTCTATGCAGAGCCCTGTGGCCTCTTCTGGCCCATCTTGACCACTAGTTAAAGTTTTTCTCATACAAAGAGAGGAACTGCACTCCATAATTCAGATGAGGATCTAGATTTTCAGCTATTTGAACGTAAGTTTTGAGAGCTGTTGTCAGAGCCTGGTCAGTTCTATGCAGAAACTGCAGCACCTGATGAAGGTAGTTGCTAGGTTTTGGGTTGGGAGATAAAGGCTTTTCACTGAGTCAGGAGAAGCTGGGATCAGAATTTGGACACTTTAAGGTATTTTCACACCTTCTGCCAGAATGTACCTTCTGCCACCCCATCCATCGTTATTACCTCTAAGCAAGGCTGTTCTAAGTACACACTGATTAATTGCTGATTTCTTTGGAGTTCCACTTGGGCTGATTGAATTAGTTTATATTCCATTTCCAATTATCTGTAAATAAAACATAACAGCTACACAGACACCAAAGGAGAGGAAAGGCAGAAATGGAAGAGAGAATAGTCAAGGGAGCTTTTTGGATTCAATTAAAAGAAGTTGGTCATTAATTCATGCTATACCAAACCTGTAGGAGGCTTTGGGATCTTTTTTAAAGTCAAAAAGTTTCTTGAAGTGATTTCAATCTGCACTTTGAAGTTTAGCCCATTTGACATCAACTGAACATCCTCACGCCATGGTCAATACTTCCTAAAACATATGTATTTACGTAGTGTCAGTCTCTCATTATCCAAGCAGCACCAGGCAAGCCATTTCACCTCTGTGCCTCCATCCTCCCCACTCCCCTAAAAGGGAATAGATTATTCTTCTTGCCTACATGCCAGGATTTTCAAGAAGCTGCATATTTCCTTATTTTGGCACCAATCCAAAAGATACTTAAGGTCAATGCAAAGATTTCAACTGATTTCCCTAGGCTTTACCTTAGTTAATAAATACACTCTGAAGTCTTTGGACAAATAGCACTGTAGAAATGCACTGTTAGTACTAGTGCATCTTATGCCATCTTCAGTCAGCTCTTAGGCTGGCAATGTTCCCACAGAAGACAGACTGAGTGAAAGCCAAGTGCAGAGCTCCAGATTTGACCCATTGTCTTTTAAAACAACTGACTTGTAATGCAAATTGATCTGCTTTGTTAGCAATGAAGTATAGCAACTCACCCAGAGTGTTTATTCCCAGGGGACATTTCTTGATAGACAAGACACATTGCACCCAGGTGGGGAGATCTAGCTTTTTGCTACATCCTAGGCAGCCCAAGCCCAAAGAGAGCTTCCCTAGGAAACATGAGTAGTTCTGCTTCCTAAGTAGGGAAGAAGCAGCAATGTCAGGTTTAAAGCCAAGCTCCTAGCAGACAACAGGAAACCTCCCATTAGCCTCAGAAATGCCTAGATTTATCTAAGGAACCAGCAGCACAGGCAGGGAACTGACCCAAACCTCACATGAGCAACAGTAGCTTTGCAAATTGGCCCCACAACTCTGCACCTTCTTTTAGCGTTCTCTAAACTCCTTGCATTTATTTAGTTGCGTTGATGAATGGCTGTCAGCTTTGGCCATTTGTCAGTGCTGATGCTGGGAAACAGCACGGAAGCACTTCTGGCCTTTTAGGTCCCATCTGGTTTAACACCGATCTGCTGAGGTCTATGTTTAGTGTTCAAGACCCTGACAGGAGTCTTTCTGTGGTGAGGGTCCGGCACTAGTTAATATTGGAAAAGAATCCTGCCAGATGGAGAAAGCCTGTAACATCTCCCGAGTGTCTCCCAGGCTATAAGGGTTTACCTCTTAACAAGATCACCAAGATGAACAGATGCACCCTGACCTGAAAATTCTCAGCATTTTGATCAGTGTATTAACACACAGCACTTGAATTGTCAAAATCATTTACACCTCCAAACACATCCCTTTTGCCAGGCAGTTGGAAGCAGTGTGTCAAACATGTAAACAAAGGCACCGACTTATATGCGAGGCTTGGGTAGCTCTTCGGATTGCACACCCTGTAATGCTGCTTGTCAAAGTAGGAAAGAGGTATAGTCCTCAAGCCTGAAAGCAGACTCTGGAGTCACACCAGCCATGACAGACATTTCTTTCTTTCTGGCCTAGAACAGATGCCACACATGGAGACCACTGTTAGCTTTCAGTGGTGCCTCTTGTACAAGTCCACCTTGTCACACGGGTAGGCAGGGAAAGTCATCACACTGCTTCTCACAAGCTGCTTCCCAGGGCTGGGTGAGAGCAATAGCATTTATGGCCAGATAAAAGTCAGGAATCAGTAGGTTTCAGGGCACATTTCTATATCTTAATCAGCAAATTAATCTTCAGATCCGATTGCAAAAGCGTGCTGCAGCATTCATCCTCAGGGGCTGTCTTTGAGGAACAGATACTGAAGATTTCAGTTTCTGTAGCCTAGGACATCTTCAAGAAGCTGCCAACATCTTGTTTTTGTCGATCAAGTAATATCCCAAAGCCATTGGTTCATCTCAGAGGGGGCCCAGGGAGTGAGAGAGGCATGGGTAACAATGATTCATTAGTAGACCTGGGCTGTTGACTCCTTCCACAGATGAATAGTTTAGCTATCAGGGATCAGAGACATTACCTCCAACAGAAGGGATTTGCACACACATATGCTTGGCACTGACAACGTAACTAGTAAACGAAGTTGAGGCTCCAGCCTTTGAAACCTACCCATGTATTGTTTGGGGCTCAGGGCTCACAGGGGTTCCTTGGACCTCATTCACAGTGCTTTTGAGAATCCAGCAAACAGCTTATTTTCTGATGGAACCATCTGTGTTGGAGTGGGAAGGAAATATTGGGGGGACTGTTAAGCCAGTCTACACACATGCATTTTAATGCTGGCTGACATATCATTGTAAAAAGACATCTTCATCCCTAAAGAGAGTTCTCTTTTGCAGATGGACCCTATTCTCAGAATGGTAGGAGTTGGAAGGGACCTCTGGAGATCATCTAGTCCAACCTCCCTGCTAAAGCAGGATCACCTACGGCAGGTTGCACAGGATTGCATCCAGGCGGGTTTTGAATGTCTCCAGAGAAGGAGACCCCACAGCCTCTCTGGGCAGCCTGTCCCAGTGTTCTGTCACCCTCACAGTAAGGAAGTTTTTCGTCATATTCAGATGGAACTTCCTGTGTTCCAGTTTGTGCCCATTGCCCCTTGTTCTGTCACTGGGCACCACTGAGAAGAGTCTGGTCCCATCCTCTAGATATACACCCTTCAGATGTATTGATCAGATCCCCTCCCAGTTTTCTGTTCTCCAGGCTGAACAGACCCAGCTCTCTTTCTGGTTCTTACCCAATGAGCATGTAGCAAATATGGAAAAGGATGACTGCCTGCAGTCCTGTGAGATCCACAGCAATCATGAGACTACATGAAAATAACATAACTTGCAGAAATGGTGTGCGGATACTCTATTTCCAGTCTCAAAACCATGCGCCCAAGCCTGCAAGGTGGCGTTCCTGCTTTGGTGCCACAGGGCACATGGGCACAAAAGTTAAAGCTACTCCTTTCACATGTCACTGTAGGAAGAGGTTTAGTAGTGATACACACACATTTGTGGGTAAACACCCCCACACCCAATCATATAGGGAAGCCTACAATGTATTTGGTGAGTACAGTAGACCCCAGGGAAATGAGAGTTCAGAGAGCTGCTTTCGGGGAGGTTACGATGTGTTGGTGTTTATATAAACATACAATGCAGAAGAAACATACACAGAAAAAGCAGCGTATACTTAGAGCAACAACAGTAAGAAAACTGGCATTGTGACTCACTGTAGATCCCTGCAAGTGGTCCCACCTCTGAACTGAGAGAACTCCAGTTTGTCCAGAGCTACAGACCCAGGCCTAGGGAAAGAGTAGCAAGGGCTGCTGGAGCAAACCAAAGACAGCATCAAAACAATGGCTGCTACAGTAGAACAAGTATATTTGCCAGAGCTAACAGTTTTCATCAAGCAGGAAAGCCAACTAATAAATCATAGTCCAGCACACACCTCACAAACAGTTCAAGAGACAAGGGAGGTAACATACAGGTCACAAGCAGGTGTGAAAGATGTTGGAGAAACAGCACCATCTCACCTCCCAGTGGGGTATCTTCTGGAGAAGGAAGGCACAGCTGTGTAATGGATGGTAAGGTACAGGACACAGGCTTCCAGTGAAGGTGATATCTGTAGCACAATAACAGAACTGGGGAGATTCGCAGGTGCTGGGCACATCTCTGAAGACCGCTAGCTATTCAGCTACTGTTGTAGTAACTGCTCTGAGAGCAAGGAACAATTTGATTTCTGGTGGACTGCAGGCCCAGCTGCCACATAATACTAACAAAAGTGAGAAATAGGAAAATGAGCTGAGAGAAATACATCTGTGTGCATTGGCCAGTGCTGGGCAAATACGGTTCGTAGTAGGAAATGCATTATTCTGTACAAGAAACAGCAGCCTATTATGTGCTTGAAACAGTTAAGCACATCCTGCTGTCAGGAAGGACTCAAAGGAAGCCACAGCAATGCCTCAGAGAAGTCAGGAGCAAACCCATAACAGTGAGAAGAGTTTCAATATTGATGCATGTGGTGTACCAAAGCAAGCTTACCTGGGTGCCAACATCTCCCTGAAGGTTATAACCATAATTACTTCCTTATCACTCCACATCTATCACAGCAACATTCTCCCAAGAAGAAACAGAAAGTTGACTACCTTTTATTCCATGGAGTGGACCAGGCAGGACATGTCTGACAGCACCAACAGGGCACCTGCCCAGGAGTGGCATGATAAGGGCTACTCTGCAAGGGAGGGCAGGCAGAGAGGTAAGGGTGCCCTCAAGCACAGGCAGGGCAGCACCTTCAGCAGTACAGCACAGCCCTAGAGTACCTGAGCACTGACAGTCCCAGACAAGGTGTGGCAATGGGTCAGGTCAGGAAGCCTGATCAGGAGACAGGGTCAGAGCCAGGACTTGAAACAAAAGCTACTTATAATACAGGTCTGGCATCCAGCCTCAAAAAACTACCTAGTAAAGGAGAACAAGATAGAGGTACACCTAGGACACAGCTCAGGATAGAAGTAAGCATCTATGCCCTGAGCTTATATAGAGTCCTTGGGCCTATGGGCAGAGAATGTGTTGGTGGAAAGCCTAATAAGGGCTGGGCAGGGCAATTAAGGTTAATTGGGGCCCTCAGGGTCTTAATAGAACACAGAAACACCCTTTTTAAGAACTGAGTATTTCAAACTTTCAGTTTGAAAACCTCAGGAAACAAGAAATGTTATTGCTTGGTTTATGCTATGGGACCATGGTGGAATGCCAGAGCATCCTCATGCTGTGTAAGGATGAAGAGGTTACTGTAAATCTTTTCCAGCACTGTAACAAAATATTTCAAGAAGGTGAAAGCCCTGCAAGGCTAAGATAAAGTTAGATATTGACCCTTTTGTGCTACCTGTGAGACTACTGAAGTGTAGAGTTCTGCTGGCTTTGACCATCAAGCCAACAATGAAGAAGAGGTCCACATCTATGCCATCTACAGACTTTTTATGCCAACATAAAGAGGACCAGTGGCAAGACAAGCCCTGGTCATATAGTGAAAATGTAGTATGTAGTCTGCCTCAGACATGCCTAAAGTTTGTGACCATACACAGCATTAAAATGATAATTTCCATGAATGTCTGGACCCTTAGAGACTAAGATACATTAAGGACATGATGGGAATCCAGGAACTTATGAGAAGAAATTACTAGATTGTGCCTACACCACTGAGAAGTGTACAAGCCCCTGAATCAGGCCCTGTACCACGGGTACCTCTACTGTATTTCGAGTGCAAATCTGGATATAAACTTAAAATCAAACTTGCCTCATATCATCAGCACACACCTAAGCAGCATCTGCCTTCTGTGTAGGCAATGGGAGACACACTGTTTCCAGCCTGAGGCTGCCACCATGACTCATGTACCATCACAGTGATACCACATGGACAGTGTTGGGCAGATAGCACCTCTGTTTGGTCCTTACAGTGCCACACACTACAGGGGACCCTGGGATTTGTAGGTGACCCAAGTTTGGAACGTCCTTATAGCAGCACAATCAGAGGAGTCACAGACTGGTGATACACATGTGTGGAGCACGGTGAGGGGAATACACCACAGTCTTTGCTCATTTCCCAAAAGTACGTAGACACAACCAGCAAAGCAGCATGAGAATAGCCAGGGAGTTGCAAAAAGATTTTTGAAAAGAAATGATGTTGAAGGAATCAAACATGAAATGCTACAATTTCTGGAACTTTTAAGAGATCCCTAAACTAGTGATGCTGGAAATGGTTCCTCTCTGTTTGTCTTGGTTTTTACATTCTTCCCTAGCCAGCTGCTGCTGGCCACTGCTGGCGGCAGGACTCTGGGCTTGGAGTGTAGTTCATCTGATCCAGGATGGCCATGCTTGTGAGATGTGTGAACTGAGTGAAGACTGTAACAACTAGTAACAGAAAGAGACTCTATGTAGACTGAAAAATCCCAACCCATCTCTAGAAAGCGCCAGAGGGGCTGTTCACTGTTCAGTGACAGGATCGTGAAAAGTTGCTCAAGCAAGGACTGTGAACAGTGAGTTTGCAAGGGCTGACATATCAGTCTGACCTTACTCACACAACGGATCGGGAAGCACTGCAAGACATGACTAATTAGCACTAATTGGGAACCTCTGCTCCAGATGCTGTCCCTTTTGAACAAAACAATCTTTGAGAAGGTAGAGTCAGTAGTGAAGGCAGCCAAGCAACAGATGATGAGAGCAAATGGAGTAAGAAGGGATGCATGCCAAGCCAGACCCTCACAGGGCAACCTCCCTGCATAACAGAATTGCCCAGTGTAAAGACTTAGTAGCCTGAAGAGCAGCACTTCTTCACCTGAAAAGTAGTCTCCTGCAATCCATGGCAGGAATGACGTGTCAGGTGCAGAACTCTTGAAAGGGCTATCAAGACAGGCAGGCCAGCAAAGGAGTCTGAGACTGTGCTCAGGAGTAGATCTGCTTCAGCTATCAAGTAGTCACACAAAGGGTGTGTAGCAGGCAACGATTTGAGCTATAGTGGGACGTAAGTGCTGTGGTAGCTGTAGTCTCAGGACAGAGGGGTAAACACCAACCAAAGGCAGTGGAAGAGAAGCAGCAGACAGCACACCCAAAGAAACAAGAGCCATGTCCAGAAATGGGAACACTTACAAGTAGCCTCTGTCATCAGCTTGCTTGACACAGGAGACTTGGGATGAAAAAGGGGTGGGAGCAGCAAGAAGGATCAACAAAATGGATGCAGCAAGAGGAAGGAAATTGTGCCCCTGGAACAGCAATAGCACAAACAATGGGTAAGAGAGGGATTCAAAGTCTGGCAAACTTGAAAGGCAGTAATAAATGTTCTCTCTAGATGGGGCTGTGCACTGGCAACCACTGGGTATGGCAAGTCAGCAAACATTCAAACAAAACAGAGCAACACAAGCACTTAAAAGGGAGGTAATCACAAGCTGCATGGGCCGTGGACCAGTGAGCATGGGCTTGGAGGAGGCTAGAGTTTGGAGAATGCCCTGGGAAGTCTGTCTAGCTGGGTGCAGGTACAACGGGTGCTGTAGCTGCAATGCCCCTAAAACAGCTGTTGCCAGTGAAGCAGAGGTTTAGTCTGTGTTCCTTGCTGTGCGCCCTACCAAGCAGTTCATGAAATCATCTCAAAAGCTTTACTCCAGGCTGAATTTTCTGCCAGTGGCCCCAGAGAGATTTAAGTCTCTCCTCCTTACCAAACCATACCAGGACCCCTGATTTTCCAGTTGAATTGTCTTTTGGGCTGCTGAGGTTGAGCAAAGCCACATGATAAGACACACTTGAAGGCTTGACCTAGAGCCCCTTGTCTCAAATTCTTTCGAAACAAATAGCAAGCAAAAAAAGGAGCAGGTTTTAACCAGCCTTGGTTTGCAGCCAACATGGGCACATGGTTAGCTTTAGCAGGACTGGGCAGCATATGGCACAGCGACCTGGCTTGTAGTGAATAATGGAGTATAATAAAACCTGTCAAACTGCTATTGGCAGCTAGGGTGAGGAAAAACTCTCTGTGCACAGCCAGTTTGAGAAGACCTAGTTGTCACTGCCATGCAAAATATTTTCCGGCAGTAAATATACCTTCATAAAGTGCTTCTCAGCCTAGGGTGTTTTATCCTCAGTTCCTGAATTTCTACTGGAATCCTGCACTACTGTGGGGATGGCGAAGTGGGCAATGTTAACAGCTGTGAGGAACAAAAACCAGGTGCATGGGGAGGGGAGGGAGAGGGAAAAAAAGCCAAGAAGCAGGTCCAAAACCAAGAGCAGCAAGAGGAACTAGAAGGTGTGGTAGGAGGACTGAGGAGAATCAAGGCCACCAACAGGTGTGCTGGCTGAGAAGCACATGAGGGGGCTGCCTGACGGCCAGGATGGAAGAAGGTGCAATGATGTGTCCTCAGCCTGGCAAAGGGAAGGGGAGGCAGGATGCTGCTGGAGAGGCTAGTGCTGGCCAGCTCTGTGGTTGACAAGGTCTTTGTGGGTGATGGGAGAGCTGCGTTTTGTGTGCTAAAGCTTGAAGGCAAGGATTCAACAGAGGAGTTTCTTTGTAATCCATCTACCCAGCCAGCGCTGGCAGGGAAATAAGGGCTAGGGGAAGCGTAGATCTCTACCTATGAAAGTTCAGCCAGTGCCTGGCTTCTGTCACATCTCTACAGAGCATGTGGGGCCATGAGGTGGGCTTGCAAGTGCAACTGCAGCTGACGTGCAGGGGAGTCGAAGTCCCAGTTCCACGCCCAGCCTGGGAAGGCTGAACAGAGCTCTGCCAGAGCAGCACAGAATTAACCTTGAATTTTCATGTCTTGAGTCATCAGGCTGAGCTTTAATTTTAGGCTGTATCTCTGGACAAAAACAAGTATCACAAGGCTTAAGGGCAGCTCAGCCTGGACTTATTTGTGCCCCACAATGTTCTTCTCACTCTGGCCTTGGATTTGGCTGGTTTCTGCAGTTGTCCTGCCCCCTGAGAGCATCATGAGGAAGCAGCAGCACTGCTTAGTGATTACATCTTGCCATTTCAAGCATCAAACTTGTTTTTTTCCAAGGAAAACACTGAAGATGATACCTCCTTTATAGCCTCAAATGCCTTAAAATGTTGCTACCGCTGCTTGGGGTGGCTGGTTTGTAATATCAGTGGCCTGCCTTAGCTGTGCAAAATGCACTTACATGGGAGCAATAGCAACAATCTGGAATTCAGAAAGTCTACAAACAGGCAGCCCCATTTTAATTAGTTGAGTACAGAGACTAATTAATATGCAAATGAGGAGCTTACCAATATTAATCATCTGTTTTACTAGGCTGCTTTACTAAAGAGTTTCTAACGAATTTGCAGATGAAGTTTCCATGACACTAAAAATCAGTGAAACACCTATCCGAGAAATACCCTCCTCTTCATATAAGGGAAAGAGTGAAAGGGAGAGTGGGGCTTTGTTTTTTTGGAAGGAAAACAGCAGTGGCTAAAGCTAATTTTGTCTTTGGCAAGTGTCGCATAGGCTGACTGAGTCAACCTTTTCCAAACCCTAATTGAAAGCATTTCAGCAAGGTAGCCACCAGAAAGCACTTGGACCGGTAGCCACGCACGTGCATCTGTGTGTGCATCGGTGCTTCTGAAGCGCATATTGACTAAAAAATTGCACGATTGACTTAAAGCATGATTGACTAAAAACTATCTACCTTTGACATCTATCAGCAGGTCTCGACATGGTGGAACGTAAGTGGCAAGTAAAATCACACGGGGGTGTATCTTCTGTGATTTTCCTAGCTCTGTTCCTGTTACTACTGCCTTAAAACATGGTTACTGAAATCCTGTCCCTGAGCTGTGCCGCTCTTTACTCTGCTAGGTTTACATTTTGCACTTTGCTGTGCTTCCAGGTGAGTTTGGTGGAGCTTCTTGTCATATTCGCTCTCCGATTCTCATACATTACTTCAATGCAATTGCATATGGGTTCCCCTCACTGCCCCAGGGAATGCAGAAATCAAATAAAGAATGTTTTCATTGCTAACAAATCTGCCAAAGCATTTCTGTACCTCCTGGATTTCTTTTCATATCCCTTTACCCCCATGTTCCCTCTATTAAAAGTGGAGCCTAAATTCTTGGCACGATGCGTCCCTTTAAATGACTGAAAACGCGAGAATGAGATTTGCAAATCTCTTCTTGAGTCACAGGTGGGACCGAAAATCCACCAGCCAGATACTTCAAAAAATTAAAGACAGCCTTAAAAATGGATCCAAAAACACTGGCTGATTTTCAGTGCCAGTGAATGGAGCTTGGCGGGTGGTTTGGATTAAAGAGGTTCCTGAGGTTGCGGAGCTGGAAAATGGAAATAGCTCAGCAGCACCTGCCATCACTCCTGAGATAGGCTTCTCCCTCCCAGCTGACCGCGTGGAAGAGACACATTTCATTTATTCAGAAACAAGACCTGGGCTGAGGCTGCCCTTGCTCTTCACTCACCTGACAGCCGGGGCATGTTTCCTTCCTGCGCTGGGGATACTGAGATGAGAAAGATAGCTGAGCCCCGTGCTCTCTCCCAACATCCCCTGAAAAATCCTACTGCTGCTAACTGGTAACCAGTTTTCCCATAGCTGTCTGTAACGTGGAAAAATGCTTTAATTTTAGCTTTTGCATTTAGCGCAGGAGCATTGCTCATTCTTCCTCCCAGCACTGCCTCTTTTAATGACCCCTTCCATGGTACTTTCAGCTCTGGGCCTCAGGTGTTCTTGGAGCTGTAGCAGTGCTGGGACAGTGGCGGGGAGGCGCTTGCAGGACCTTGTGAGAGACAGGACAGGGGTGAAGGGGAATGGATGGGCTGTGAAGAAGTGAGGACTGGGAGATGTCATGTTAGTGTGGGAAGGTCTACAGGCTTTGAATCCACCTCGGGAATAGGGTTTAATACCGACTGCCCTGCTGTTGTGAATGCATGAGCTCTGATATTCCTCATTGTCCTAAAGAACCCAAATCTGGCTTTCATGGAAAGAGCTGAGGTGTGCTCTCGAACCAAGGACGCTTCCCTGGGTGTTTCAGCTCTTTCAGAGGAGCTAGCGTACTAGGTGGGTGTGTAGTCTCTTCCCTCCATGCAATACAAAAGGCTTTGCTTTCTTCTCTTTTTTCTTTCAAAATGCTTCCAGGGAAGGTTTTGCTTGTTTTCTCATGTCCCAACATCACCTGGAGAAGACCCTCTTCCTGATGACAGGAGCGCGCTGGAGGGATCGTGTCCCTCTCCCCTCTCAAGCTATCCTGTCCCACCTTACACAACTCTTCCCCCTCTGCCCATGCCTTCTCCACCCTCCTGTCACCACCCCCATCCTGCACCCCATCCCTCTGCTCCCCACATGCCCCTGAAGATCTGAGCCTCACCTCTTCAGGTACTCCCTGTCTTCTGCCTGTGCAGCTAGAAATGTTGATCCTGGCACCCACTGAGGCCTGCCAGCCTGGGGATGGAGCAAGCCAGGGCACAGGAGGCTGGCGACCTTCCCACATCGATTAAGAGTCCTCTTCTCCCTGAGGGATGCCTTCCTGCCACCTCTCAGCTCCTAGTCACCGAGGTGATAGAAATATCTCCTTCTACAGAGCTGCTGAATGGCTTGTGCTGGTCTTTCCCAGAAAAATCCACCTTTGAGTGGTCACGAGGAACTGGCAGGTTGCAGTCCCCAGAATGAACATTTTAGAAAGTTATGAGTGACTGAAAATTGGCAAATGAAACAAAAATGTTTAGCTGGCTTTAGCTGTAGCTGTCGCTAGCACGACACCCACATCATCAGGCAGAAAGAAGGCGAGCGCGAGAGACGGGGAGGTGCGATAAATACAGCCAAGTAGTCTAAAAGGCAGAGAGCTGCCATTTTGCTGATATGAGAAAGTTAAAGTAGCCTCAAAATTTAGGGTCTGTGAAACAAGCTCTTTCTAAGCTTAAGACTAATAGCAATATTCCCATGGGGGGAAAAAGATCCCATTGATTGGAGAGATTTTTAACAGGGAAATATTTTCTCTCAGTATTAGCAATGCAAATAACAGCACGGTGTTAGAGTTTGGTAATGGAAGGATTAAATTGTGTAGAAACCGACTGAGGAAAAACCAGAAAGCATGTCTTTTTTTTTTCTATTTTTCCTTTTTCCATGGCAAGGTAAGCAGAACTGAATGCAATTTAAAAAATCAGACAGGATGTTTCAGGCTATTTTATACAGGAAATTTTCATTGTGTCATTATCCAAACTTCTGGGGTAATTTTTTTTGCCTTTTTTTTTTTTTTTTTTTTAGGAAAAATTGCAATTTTTAGCATGGCTTTATTGTTTTTACCACATGTCGAAAATTTCAGGGCAAGATGAAGACCAATTTCGTTCTTTGAAGGAAGTACGGGGATAGGAGAGAAGACAGAAAGAAAAGAACATGTTGGGATAAACAAGCAATAAAGTCTCACCTCTCATACAGAATCCAAGAAAAAAAGACCATTGAAATGGTCTTTCCAAGCCCTGATATCATGTCTCTGTATAATCTCTTCAAAATAGCGTAAACCTCAGTGATTATTAATATATTTTTGGTTGTTTATATGAATCTTGAGGGGGAAAGGAAGCTTCTGCCATTTTAATTCCTTTGTTAATGTCTTTATGAATGCAATTAGCACTTCATTCACGCTTCTTTGTTTCTGGATCCCATTACGATATGGCTTATGCCAACTTCTTTCTCCCAGGAGAGGTGAGGCGTCAGGCAGCACTCCACTCAGCTGTGCGGCTGAGCACTGACAAACTCAATTTACCGGAGGAGAGCATGAGATGACACCGTGCAGTTGCCGCTGCTGTGGTATGGACAAATGGCCTCTCTCGTTCCAAACACGGCATCACCTATCCCGGGGAAATGTGTCTGTACACAGGTAAGTGAATGAAAAACAAGGTTGATTTACCTGACAAGAAAGTAACCTCCTGCAGCTGGTCTTAAAACTGAAATGTCTAATTATTCAGTCCCTTTTTTACTGTTGCACCTCACCTGCTTACAGGACACCCATTCAATTGCTTTTCACTTCTAAATACAAAGCTAATGTCATCCCTCTTATAACCCCATCAGTTTCTACAGTCTTAAGCCAGGGATGGATTTGGCCCCTCAATTTTTTTCCTGTCTGCTCCAAATGGCTCTGACATGAGCTGAACGCCACAGGCTCCAGCTCCTGAGGCCGTGCGGCTGGAAGCCAGACCCTTGCATTCCTGTGGGCTCGCTGGGGCCTGACCCTGACCTTGTGGTCCACCGGTGTGAGTTAGGAGGAAGCCCAGTGAGATGAATGGGACTGCAGCAATCTGAAACTGAACTCTGAGGGAGACCAAGCCTTTTGGTCTGTGAGAGCAGCTTTTCAGTGCTAGGTGGACATTTACAGTAAGTGTCAGGTGCCTAAGTGCTGCAGCACCCATGGGCAGTGAGGAGCCTAGGTGGTTCTGAATAACCCACCAGGCTCTAATCCACACCTAAATACTTTTGGAAATCTGGTTCTGAACTCCTCCGAGGCCAGGAGCCAAAGAGCGGCCCTGATTCAGGGGTGTGCTGACTGCGCGCAGCCAGGAAAATCCAGGGACCCGAGCCTGCTGGAGCCCAGCACTGCTCTCGGCTGCAGGGTGATGAGTTTTTTGCCACCTCTGCCAGGGCAAAGGGTGGAGGCAGATGCAGTTTACCTTCAGGATCGATTCTTTGAAATCACTACAAATATTCTGTGAAGGCTGATGACTTCTCTCCCCAGACAATGGGATGAAGGCAGTGAAGCCATAAGCTGTTCCTCCCGCTAAAAACTTGTGGGGAAAGGGACTGGGGAGAAGCTGGTTTAAAGTGTTGCAGACCCTTTCTCCCTCTTTTTCTGCTGGTCCCACGTACTCTTTGCCTTCCCCAGCTCATCCTGGCATACAAAGCACACGGGCAGACACCGAAGTCCAGACACTCTCTGTGGGCTCCAGATCCCCTCTTGCACTGCCCCCTCCTCCCCGAGGAGCCCGCTGCCAGGTAAAGAGGATCATTGGTTCCATCACAGAACAGAAGGGAGGGAAAAACTGTGGGCTAAACACCCAAGGAAAAGAGACAGGAATTCTTTATCGCTTATTAAATGTGCAATTCAAAACCTGGTGAATAGGGAGATGAAAAGCTCCTGCTGAGAAATGGAGAGAGAAATTGCATTTTGGCCTCGGGGAAACCTGCGCCTATAATATTAAAGATGTGCAAATAAATAAATAAAGGCAATAGCTAGATTTACGTGCCTAATATCCTCGCATGCCGTGATCAGTGTCGATATTTTACTTTTTTATGAGGTTCTCCAAAAATCTATGGCCCTTTCCTTTATTAATTGTAGATCCTCATTGCAAAGGTCTTTCACATGTCTCCAGCAACTAGGTCTTAGCTGTCAACTCCATTAAATTCTATTATAATATGGCATGATTGAATGCTCCAGTGGGATTGGCCAGCCACTGTGTATTAATATATTATGGAGCACGCAGAGGCAGGCACCAGCACCTTGCTGCATTCACAAAGATGCTGTTGTGTTTACTTTTTCCCCCCTCCACCTCCATGCGCACGCCTGCTGTTTCAGTGGGAACTGGCGTTACCGTAAATTATCCCTTGCAAAAAGAACAATGTAAACTGCAAGGGAGCTTTCCCTGGGACGTGGAAGCCAGCGGTCATCCCTCAAGTGAACAGATTCTCATTCTCTGCCTGGGATGTATTTGTACGGCTTTAATTAGTTTGTGTTTGTACAGTATGGAAATCTGGGGGGCCCATGGTATTTAACATTAGGGAATATTGAAGAGCAGAGAATTTCCCACCCTGCCGGTTAGAAACAGGGATGATATGCTGCTGGGAGGGAATAGAATCAGAATTCAAATAGATGGGATCACAGATTCTCTTTTAAAGTAGGATACACTGAAACATCACCCCTGGCCACCTACAAATGAGGAACTATTTCTAATCAAGGCAGCTTTTACCGGGGCAGAGGGAGGTTGTGTACCATATTTTTTGAAGACTGGGGAGAGGACTGGTGTGGACATCCTTCCACACCAAGACCTCAGTTTACTGTCCCTGTAGGAGGAAGTACCACCTGATGTGGCTACAAAGCCCGTCTTCACAATCCCTTGCTTCTCTCGGAGCCTAAGCAGCCGGATAGTGCAGAGCTCTGAGCTGGTGTGAGCTGAAACAGACCCCTGCAAGCTGGTCGGCCCCCTGTCCAAAGGTGAGGGGCGTCCCTTACATGACACCCTGCCTCCTTCTGTCCCATCACATTTCCTGCTTCATCATCTTACATACAGCCCCACGCTGCTTTGGAGGGGGTGGAAGTGGCCGAATCCTTGCACCTCTTGCATATTTGCACCAATTCAGGATGACACTTTGCTCCAAGGCTCAGGTTTTGGCTCAGCTGCATGAATGTCTAGTGATCATTTAAACTCCTGTAGCATGCAAAGGGATCTGGCAGATCATACTTGGAGGTAGTAGAAGACCTGTGCCTTTTTGGGGCAGTGCGTGTAGGGTGGATAGGCTGTCACTTGCACTGTTCAGACAATTTAATCTCACCCTCAGTACATATTTGCAGCCTGAACTGAGCAACTCAACTTAGGCACCTTCTGTTTCTACCAGGAACGCAAAAGAGCAAGCAAGTCGAGGAGGTTCCTGGAGTG
>VWZZ01004316.1:38116-52603 GCA_013399095.1 Psophia crepitans | reverse complement strand
TGGGACAGTGTCACATGCCTTGCGTTTGTCCCAGTGTGGAGCTGCGTCGGGCGACGCCGTTGATCTGCTCTGATTTCTCTGGCAGGTCTTCAAAATGCTGGGGAACAAGGAGTCGCTGGATCAGATCATCGTAGCTACTCCCGGCCTCAGCAGCGACCCTGTTGCTTTGGGTGAGTCCAGACTGGCTCCAGAGAATCTGAGAAAAGCCACATGAAGTCTGTGTTTAATTCCTGAGGCAGGGAAGGGAGAGTTCCACTTTTCTGGGAAAAAAAGTGGCTTTTTTGCTCCCTGTGTGGGTGTCAGGCTTGTGCTGCGTTGGTGATATTTGGGGACGGACTCTGGCTCCGGGAGGGTGGAGCCCAAAGGAGCGCGGATGCTTTCTCCTTGCTGCAAAGCATTACAAAACCCAGTCGTTAAACCTCGTGTGCTTGTTCTGGCCAGGGAAGTTCCTGGCCTTTGTGGGGTGAGGTGGAACACGGGGTGGCTGGAGCAAGCTGGGTGCCGCCTTTGATCCTGCCCTTAGGGCGCAGCTCTGGGATCTGCTGGGAAAGCCCCGTCCCTCGGGCATGGGGCTGCGATCCTCCAGAACCTCTCCAGAAAACACGCAAAAGGCCTTGGAGAGAACAATGATGGAGTATTTATGGTGTCTGCTAGTGACTCAGTTCCTGCAAAACAAGTAATTCTTTTGCTTTTTCCCATGGCTCTTGTTTGACCGGCTCCTGTTTCTCGTATCCTGTCTTTTACTCGCCGTGCTTCCTGGTGCCTCCCAGGAGTCCTACAGGACAAGGATCTCTTTTCGGTCTTTGCGGACCCCAACATGCTGGACACGTAAGTTCACGCAGGCTGGTGCAGCGGCTGAGCGATGCCTGTTGTGTAAGATCACTTCTCCAGGTGGCAGAGTTCTCCTCCTGACCTAAATTCTTTGCTGTATTGAGCTGCTGCTTTAATTTCCTTGTGTACGTGATTCGTTCTTCCACTCTTTCCCTCCAGGCTAATCCCAGCGCACCCCGCGCTTGTGAACGCCATCGTCCTTGTTCTCCACTCGGTGGCTGGCAGCACCCCGCTCCCAGCCCCGGAGTCGTCCTCCCGAGGCATGTCCTCTGGCTCCTACCGGGACATGCCAGGTACCCTCAGCCTTGCGGATGAGGGGGGAACCTGCAGAGATGATGTGCTGTGGGATTTGTAGGCAGATCTGTGCCGTGCTGACACAGTTTTCCTCAGGCTGGAAGGAAATTAGGTTTGGGTTCCTGAGCTAGAAACACGCACTGGGGTTTGAGAGGTTTGGGTGGAGAGCAGCCCTGAGGAGAAGGACTGGGGGTGCTGGGGGACGAGAAGCTCACCATGAGCTGGCAGTGTGTGCTGGCAGCCCAGAAAGACCCCCGTGTGCTGGGCTGCAGCACACCCAGTGTGGGCAGCAGGGCCAGGGAGGGGATTCTGCCCCTCTGCCCTGCTCTGCTGAGACCCCCCTGCAGTGCTGCCTCCAGCTCGGGGGGGCCCAGGGCAGGAAGGACACGGAGCTGCTGGAGCGAGGCCAGAGGAGGCCCCGGAGATGCTGCGAGGGCTGGAGCCCCTCTGCTCTGGAGCCAGGCTGAGGGAGCTGGGCTTGTCCAGCCTGGAGCAGAGAAGGCTGCGGGGAGCCCTTGGAGCCCCTGGCAGTGCCTGCAGGGGCTGCAGGAAAGCTGGAGAGGGGCTGGTTGCAGGGCAGGGGGGGCCAGGCCAAGGGGAAGGGCCTGAAGCTGCAGGAGGGGAGCTGGAGCTGAGCTGGGAGGCAGCAATCCTTCCCTGGGAGGGTGCTGAGGCCCTGGCACAGGGTGCCCCGAGAAGCTGTGGCTGCCCCTGGCTCCCTGGCAGTGCCCAAGGCCAGGTTGGAGGGGGCTTTGGGCGGCCTGGGCAGCTGGGGGGTGTCCCTGCCCATGGCAGGGGGTGGCACTGGGTGGGCTGGGAGGTCCCTTTCAATCCAGACCATCCTGTGATTTTTTGCGCTGTGAGACTCGTGTGTGATCTTTTAGCCTTGGTGTCGCTCCCACCCGAGCGTGCGTAATGACTGCTGGGAGCAGAGTGCTGCGGCCTCTGTTCTGGGCAAGTGAGGGGCCTGACCTCTCTTGCACTGACCTGCCCCACACGAACTTGCTGCAGAGGCCTCTGTCCTAACCGGCGCCTTACCTGGGGCCGAGCGGCCAAGGACTCCGTGGGATTAATTCCTGCCAGCACCCGATTTTCTGCATCTGTCAATTCTTTCTGTTGCAGGTGGCTTTCTGTTCGAAGGCCTTTCTGATGATGAGGATGATTTCCACCAGGTAAGCAGCCCAGTTGGGTGGAAGAGCTCTTTTGGACTTAGAGTTTGTGTTTAACTCCAAAAAATTTTCTGTCTCAGAGCCGCTCTGGCTCCCAGGGGTGTTGTGGAGACAAACCACGTTGCCTGTGGCGTGCTTGCGTGCCCTGTTGAGATTTTCTTGAGCGCTGAGGTAGGGCCACAACGGAAGAATGCAGAAACACGACTCGCAGCAGCCTCTGAGTAAACACCTTCGGAGCCAAATTGACGCAGAGCCAGCGTTGCGTGCAAGCTGAGCTTGGGGGGGAAAGAGCACGTTTGGTTGTGTTGAATTTTTTAAAAGTTGTGCCCTTGAGTTTCAAGCGGCGTAGGAAAGGGAACGCCGGGGCTGAGCACGCGAGCTGGATTTCACTGGGACACTCAGAGGTGGCGGTTTTGGGCTTTTGCTTTTTTTTTTCCTTCCGCGCAGAGCACAAGATCAACCCCGTCCAGCAGCACTTCTGGTTCCCGCCCGGCTTCCCTCGGCTACGCCGGCGCTGCTGGACCCCGGCCGATCACCCAGAGCGAGCTGGCAACCGCCCTGGCGCTGGCGAGCACGCCAGAGAGCAGCTCCCACACGCCTACCCCTGGCACCCAGGTACGGCGGAGCCGCTGGGGAGATACTCCTGGGCTGTGAAACCAATGCCTGACCTGGTGCAAGCCTTGCTGGGAGCGCTTGCTGGTTTATTTTTGTGGCTGGGCTCTCCTCTACCAGGGGTTTGGGGAGGCAGGGTGGTGGGGGTACAGCAGGCGTTGCTCTGCGCTGGCTCTGATCCCTGGGATAAGTTCTGATCTGTCTACTTCTTTCCTCCTAGGGTCACTCCTCTGGGACGTCCCCGATGTCATCCAGTGTCCAGTCAGGAACACCCATCACCAATGATCTCTTCAGCCAGGCCTTGCAGCACGCCCTGCAGGCCTCAGGGCAGCCTGGCCTGCAGGTCAGTGTCACAGCCTCTTCCTTTGGGAGCCCCTCGAAGCCCCGTATCATTGTGCTGAGTGTTTGAGGGTGGAGGTGGTTCTTTCAGCCGCCTCCTGTGGCAGGGCGCTAAGCTGAGAGGGGCCTCGCTGGAGAAGCGGGTGCTGGCAGGGGGCGTGGTGGGCTGATGCAGAAGCACTGGGTGGAGGTGGAAGGGGCGAGCCGGTGGATTTGGGGAGCTGGCAGGAAGATGTCTGAGCTTTCGAGAGCTGTTTGCACGCTCGGCGTTGCGCTTGCGAGCTAGAGAGAGGGGGGAGGATGCAGGGGGAAGAGCGGGCTGTGGAGAAGGCTCTTTCGTTTCGCTTGGACCCTCACACCTACCCTTAGCTGCTTTTCTTTTCTGTCTGTAGAGCCAGTGGCAGCCCCAGCTTCAGCAGCTGCGAGACATGGGAATACATGATGATGAGCTAAGTCTCCGGGCCCTACAAGCCACTGGAGGGGACATTCAGGCTGCCCTGGAGCTTATCTTTGCTGGTGGAGCTCCCTAACTTTTTTTTGGGGGGGTGGAAGGAAGAGACTGGACTGGTGAGTTGCTCTGAGGCAGCAGTGACATTCCTCTGGCTGGGGCTCAGCCCTGAGACTCTCCTCTGCGCTGGGGTCCGTGTCTCCGGCACGCAGCAGTTGGGGTGGCTGCTCCTTTCCTCGCAGGCGGGCAGCGTGCTCCTGCTGGAGAGACACTGATGGTGCCCAGGGCAGCTCCTCCAGCTCCAGGTAACCTCTCTCCACCCTCCTCCTCCTCCTCGCCACCGCAGACGAGACCTCAAACTTCATCCGGCGCGCAGTAAGAGGTGGCTCTGTGTTGGGGAGATTCCCCTGCCTGTTGTTTCATTCCTGCCCGCCTTGTTTTGCTGTTGTGGTCCCTCTGTGTCTGACTGTATTAAATGCACTGTATTCACTTGCCTGTCGTTTGGGTTGTGATCTGTCCTGGGGTTGTGTTGCAGATCTGCGAGGCGGTTGCGCGGAGGATACCGGTGATCACGCTTTGCCTGTTGTAGGACTGTTGTTATTTCGGCAGAGGGCACTCCCCTTCCAGAGCAAACCTGTGTCTGGTAGGAGAGCAGCGTTTGGGCTGTAGCTGTCCCCCCCAGCTGTCCTTAGGCCGATCCAAAAGAACTGTGCTCTGTTTATTCTCCAACAAGGCGCTTCGGAGAAGCAGCGTGTCCCTTCAGCGGAAACCTCTTTGGGGTCGTGTTGGGTCAGGCCGGTAGTGTCCTGCGAGCTGAAACAAGGGGACGGCTGCAGAGTTCGTGGCCACCACAAGGTGACAGTAGAAAAACCAACACCCCACAAGCCCAAGGGTTGAGGCAGTTGCCGGAGATCCTGAGGTGCTGCCGAGGTGCTGGGCTTGGCTTTGCTCCGATTGTCCCAGTGAGGTTAACGAGGCGTGAAAACGAGGGCTGGCTTGCCTGAAATGCCACCCTGCGTTAGCAGGGAGGCTGAAAGCGAAGATGCTTTCCTGCCTTCGGGCTGCCTGTGCTCCCCTCGTGCTCCTCTCCAAGCCCTTGCTGATGGGATCTAGGCTATCACCCAGCGAACGCTGGATTGTTCCCTCCATCGATGAAGGGCTTTAATCCTGTCTAGAGGATTAATACTCTCTGGAGGGGCTGTTAGATACAGAGGAGATAAGATATGGCGGCTTTCCTGTCTTGATACGCCCTGCGGGGTTAGTGCCCTCATCACCTGCGTTGGCAACCCGGTCCCGATGCCGGCTGTGATTTTTATGTGCATGAAGACTGATTAATTCATTCCCATCCCTGCTCTTTCCTTTGCTGGGGGAGCAGATAGCACGTGCATAGCATCCTCCCTTCCCTGCTGCGGAGACAAGCCCTGCTGTCAGCCCTCAATCCTCCCGGGCTAACTGAGGATTAGCTGTATCGCAGATGCTGCTTCCCTGAGCTGAAAAGCATTTGCAGGCTCTCCCAGACCTTGTTGGGGCTAGCAGGACGTGCTTTGGGACCGGGGCGGCTCTAGTTTGCTTTGCTGTACCCAGCTTGGGGTTCTCGGTGTCTGAAAATGATCTGTCTTTTCTGTCCTGACCTTGCCCTTGTGATTTGCTCCCTCACTTGTCCCTTATTTTATGTTTAGTTCCTTCTATTCTGGCTCTTCCCTGTGTCCCTGGATAACTGAGATTTGCCTGGATGGTTTGCACAAAAATAACTTTCTTTCCCCCCTGATTTCTTTTGCAAATCGGGTTACTTGGCTTGGAGCTCCGCATCAGACGCGTTCTCCGTCTGAACTGGCTAGAGCAGAGGAGAACTTGGCACCGCCGTCGTTCACGACGCGGCCCATGCGTGCGCTTCGCTTCCCTCGTCTCGCCTGCCTTTGGCTGCCTAGAATAGACGTGCTCAGCAAGCAGGCAAATTTAGAGGCGCGGGGATGGGGAGGGAGGCTCTGCCTGGCGCCTTGCAGCGCTGGAGGGGGAGGAGGGGAAACTTTGATGCGGGAGCTCTTTCAGGAGAGCGGCAGCTCAGCGATGCTCAGAACGGGCTCTGCGGCAGCCGGGTGCGCGCTGCCTTTCTGCTCTAAAGCTCCTCCACGCAGCTCCCAGCCGGGAGCGATGCAGGCAGCCGCCTCTGTGTGCAGAGAAAGCTCCGTCCTGGCTGCCGCTGCCCTGACACCTTCCCCTCCTCCTCCTCTGCTTGCATCAGAGGTCCATCCATTCTCTCTGGGTCTCGCTTTATCGTACCCAACCTCTGCCACGCTGCGGGACCTGACGGGGAGAAGCCTGGCTGACCCTTTGGCAGAGGTGGGGGGCAGACGGCGGTTCCCCAACGCAAGCGCTGTCAGCGGGGTTGTTCTGCTTCTGACATCAGAGAGATGATTTTTTTGGTTCTGTTCCTTTTTCGCCCGTGGCGAGGGAAGCGGTGACAGCTTGTGTGTTCGCTGGTAATGGCAGCAGCTGTTTGTGCTCGGGTGTTCTCAGTAATGTTTGTTCTGGTGCCTGACCGTCACTGCGGGCACCTGCAGGGGCTGGCAGCTTGGCTGGGCTCTGTGCGCGCTGCTTTTCTGCCTTGACCCCTCCGATGGCTTTTTCACGGTCTCCCCCTTGTCTCAAAGCCGGTCCTCGGCTCGCTGTCTCCGTGAGGAGCAAAGCGCTGTTGGGGCGTGGGAGGGATTTTCAATCACAATTGGGAAACAGAGACGGAATCTCCCAGGCTTTGCGTCGCTGATGGCTTTCGCAGTACCTCAGCCCCTGTGACCGCCCGCCTCCGTCCTCCTCTGCTTTTGCAACGATGCTGGAACCTTCCCATGTGTGAAGCTAACGCAACCGGCGAGATCGAGCCCGGGAGCAGGGCTTGATGCTTGAGGTATTAATTACTGATGTGCAGATGCAGTCTCCGGTGTGGGTGTGCTTGGCTGGTTTGGACCAGATCGTAAACAGCCAAAGTTTTGAGCTCTTCGCCCTTGATTTCTGGCTTTGGGTGATTAGTGTCGGAGAGATTTCCCCTCGGCCTCCTCCAGGTCTCTAGTATTTCAGAATAAAGGTTTCTTCTTTGCTCCCCATGCCAAACAGAAGCTCTGAGCGTCCCCTGCTTGTAGAGGAACCAATTCCCCGCTTGGGCAAGGCAGCGGAGCACCTTAAACCAGTGTTTCTGCTCCGCCTGGCTCCATCCACAAACGTGCGCGAGCCGGAGGACTAACCATCACCGTGCCCCCGCTTGTCGCGGACGTCTGGGCTGAGCTGGGGGAACGCGGTTCTCTTTTCCCTGGCACAACTTTGGGTTACACACCCTGTCGCCCTTCTCTGGCACATGAATTCAGGAGATGGGTGATGGTGACTTCAGGATGCAGCGGAGTAAGGCGGGAGTAAATTTGGGCAGCCTGGCAGGATATATCCGTAGCGTGAAGCTTATCTGGCGGTGCCCTTGCCCATCACTTTCTTTCTGTAAAGGACTTGGTGGTTTCCTGGCTGCTTCCAGCTCTGTCCTTGTGGGGAATGCCAAAGTGTCAGGAAACACGTAATTATTCAGAGTTTTTCTGCATTCAGTGAGCTGAAGGGTCTCACCGCGGGGCCGGGCAAAGGAAGGAGGGAGGCAACGGGACCTGGTGGGGTTTCCTTGACGATAATGAAATGTTGGTCTTCCTCTTTCTCAGGCACGCTCTGGAGGAAGGAGGGAAAGAGTTTTCCTGATGCTGGGACAACTGATCCAGAATATGGTGAGAGCCCAAAAACCCAGGCAGGTGACAGAGCGCAGCTTCCCAGCAGCCTGCGTCCTGTGGGACTCTGGCCCTTGCCTAGGATGAGCAAACATTTTTCCTTGGAAACGATGAAGCCCTTGCCTTTAGTCGTCAAAGCATCCTTTTAAGGAGCTGTGCTGCGCACAGCTAAGGGTTCCTGTGGTGCTAACTGGAAACCAGCACAGATTTAACTTGGTGACTCTTCTTTTTAACTGAGTGAAAGCAGAAATGTAATAAAAATGTTTCTGTTTTCTAAGAGTTCCCCTCTATTTACAGCATTTAATATTTATAAACAGTGTTTATGAATAACCCTTTGATTTATGGTGGGACATGTAGTTCTCGTTTGGCCTTACAGGAATGCTGGAGGTTAAGAGAACAGTAAGCAAAAGGAAGGTTCAGAGGGAAGAAGATAAACATCTCCTAGGACTTGGTTGAAGTCGAGACTATGGCTGAGACTCTGGCTTTGAATTTGAAGCTTCCTGACGATTTTCCTCTTGAACTGAGCCTGGAAACTTTAAAGAAAATTTAAAAAACTCCACCCTGCCCCACCCAAGGTTCTTGAGGTGAGACGAGGGATTTTGGAGAGCGTTTCTGACTACGTGGTCTCTCTAGCTGCCTTCTGGGGGTTTCAGGCTGCTGGCAAGCTGAATGGCTGTCCCAAAAATCACTTGGAGACTTCTGTTTTTACTTGACAACAGAACTAAATACCTCACTGATTTGAGTGTGGGCCGCCTCTTCGGCAGGCTTACATTAGGTGTCGAGTCGGAGGGAGAAGCGGGGAGCTCTGGAGTTTCACTCCAGGTGTGATAAAAGCATCAAATAGGTCACGTAGGCTCTGAGCCAGAGTCCTGTCTCCTGCAGCGGCCCGTAACAGCTTCAGAGCAGGGTGAGCAGAGAAAGATCTGTCTCAAGATTCTTCCAGCATCCAGTAGTCTGAGGTTTAAGGACTTTTAGAGCTAGATCCGGGGTGTTATCGATAAGAGACCCCACACAACTTGTTTTTTCCTTTAAATGCAGATAGATTGAGCCTCCGTGCCGCCCTGCAGCAAGCAGTCCTGCAGCTTAGCCCCACATTTGAAGCCCGGGACCCACAAAGAGCGTTAAGGAGCTGGAAGCAGGTGAGGTGCGGCTGTGGGGCTGGTGGCACGGGTAATTTTGGGGACGGCGCGCTCTAAAGGGGTGGCGGTGGTCCCAGCGAAGCTCTGAGGTTTCATTTTTGGGTGCCTGGCACCCAAAGCGGCAGCAGGTGACAGGGATAGCTGGGAGAGTCGGGTGGCGAGGTCGAAAATTGTCAGTGAAGCGGCGGGGGGTTGCTAATGACAGCAGAGCTCTGTAATCCCCCCGCATGCTGCCCCGCCGTCCCGCAGAGCAGACCCCTTTGTCTTGACTGGGCTGTCTGCGCACAGCCCCGTTTCGGGGAAGCCGTTCTGACCGCGCCGTCTCCAGAGGATTCCTTTCCGATGCGTGGCTCCCTGGCATTAAATGCTTTGATCCTTAGTTACCCATAATTTAATCATCCCGTGGATCCTGCCAGCTGGTCACATGAGTTCATGACCATTTCTTCCTGCTCATCTGGGTTGTGGTTTGTTTTTTTTTAATTATTATTTGCTTATGGCTTCCTGCAGTCGTTTTCCTGATGCGGGAGCGATGCGGATGCGTGACCAGGAAGCAGGTGAGAGGAGTGAAACCTGCACGAGGGCAGATGGGAGGCGGGAAGCAAGAGGAATTCTTTCCTGCCCAACCCAGTGTCCCTTTCAAAAGTTATTGACAGGTTACAGAGGGGAAAAAGAAAAGTCAAACAGGTCAGGCACATGGTGAGATCCTGAGCTGTTCCCACTCTCCTGCTGGAGGAGATGGCAGGCTTCCCATGTCTGGTAGAAAGAGAAACCGGTGCATCTGTGGCGCCGAGCCTTTGTGTCACCAGGCGGGCTCTGCGTGGAGGACAATGCCGAGCCGCAGGCACTTACCTTCTGCGTCATTTGGCCCAGGGCTGGGCACAATAGGATGGAGAAGCAGGAGATAAACTGCTGCTGAGACATCTCTCCCTTCCTGGCGAGACAGATAACGCTGCTGGAAGTACTCGAACGCTACAAGGTCAACTTAATATCTTTAAGTTAACATTCCTGAGCAGCCTCTGCCTGTGCGCCTGGCCAGCTTGTGAGACTCTCTTGATGTTTTTCCAGCAGCAGTTTGAAGTGGCTTTTTGGGACTTAGGTGATTTCCTTTGATTCCCAGGAGGAAAAAAACCAAATGTGGACTTAAACTCCAACTTGTATTATGGCAGGGGATGGGAGAGCAGATTGCAGAGCGTGGACCTTAACTTGTGGAGGAATTTGTGGGTTTAATGGAGCGGATAGAAGAGGGGTTATAAGCTTTTTTATGGGATGGTGGGTGCTGGACCCTTCTTAGGGGTGTTCAGAGCAGCTGGCAGATGTGGGGAGCGGGACTGCTGCAACCTATCCCTTCCCGCAGGAGAGCCTGGTAGCTGCTCTGCAAATCGTGGCGACGCTGCCCTGAAGTCCGGGCCCTGCCAGGGAGCAGAGGAGCACAGCGGTCAGGAAGGAGAAAAACCAAACCTCGCCAAGAGTTTCAGGTAAAGAAAACAGTCTGGCCTGCTGGGCCCTCGGAGGAAGACAGAGCTGACGCGCTGCGCGGCGCTAATGCCTCAACGTGCGGCTCTCGTGGCGGGAGCGTGGCAGATCCATCTCAGCAAAGCGACTTGTTTCTGTCCTATTTGCATTCACTTAATTAGGAAGGACGCTGCGTTGGGTGTTATTTAGTCTGCCTAAAGCCTTTGGCACCCCTGTCTAAGGGGTGCGCGCGCTCTTGGCGGTTTGTGTCGTAGATATGTGTCTGGTTTATCTCCTTTCCTGGTCTGCCGGCGGGTTCACACCGAATCGTTATCGATGGTACCGTTTGTTACTGTGACGAGCGTTCCGGAGAAACTTATTTGCCAACCAAATGGATGTTTGAAAAGGGTGAGGTGTGGTTCAGGGCTCATCTAGATGAGCTGAGTTTAGAGCTGGTCTTTGGACAGGACCTCTGTAAGCTACTGAGATAGGTGAATCATGTCATGAAGCTCTGGTGTGGAGGGGCGAGCCCCAGGGGTTTCCTCAGCAGCAGAGGGGGAAGCACTGAAGAAGGGGAGTTCCAGCTAGGGGTTTTGTGCTGCTCTCCAAGGAGTTGGGTGTGAAACTGCTCTGGTAAGGCAGGGGGCTTGTTCTACTTGAGAAAGATGTCCTGGGGAACGTGGTTCCTCCTTCTCTCAGCCCTGAGGAGAAGGGCTGGGGGTGCTGGGGGGCGAGAAGCTCACCATGAGCCGGCAGTGTGCACTGGCAGCCCAGAAAGCCCCCCGTGTCCTGGGCTGCAGCACACCCAGTGTGGGCAGCAGGGCCAGGGAGGGGATTCTGCCCCTCTGCCCTGCTCTGCTGAGACCCCCCTGCAGTGCTGCCTCCAGCTCGGGGGGCCCCAGCACAGGAAGGACACGGAGCTGCTGGAGCAAGTCCAGAGGAGGCCCCAGAGAGGCTGTGAGGGCTGGAGCCCCTCTGCTCTGGAGCCAGGCTGAGGGAGTCTGGCATTCAGTGATGCCCCTCCCTGATTCTTTTTTTAAAGCCCTGGGAGTGGCATGTAGCACATGGGGGGGTTCTCCCCCCTTTGGTGGCACTTCTTGGGGTGCCAATTTACTGTGCTGTCCTTCAGCGTTGTGGCAGAACTGAGAGGGGGAGAGAAACCAACTGATCAGCCCCCTCCCCCCCTGCCCAGACTCAGTCCGGGCTAAACAACTGATGGAGAGGAGCTGGCGTGAGAACAAGGTGCCTGGCGAGGCCGAAGGGTTGACAGCCATCGCAGGGCTGTGGCTTTAGGAGGGGACACTTGAGGCTGTGGTGGCTGTATGTGAGGAATGTGAATTTGGGGGAGGATTTGTGTGTTGAACGCAGCGGTTGGGAAGGAAGCCGAGCGGATCGCTTACCCACCTGGCTTTGTCATCTGAGGAATGAAAGAGCTGCTGGTCAGTGCCAAAAGAAACTGACTGGAATTTTGCTTCCCCCCCCTCCAAAACCTGTGCCTATAAATCTACTTGCTCCAAAGGGTAAAATGCAAGGAGTGAGAAATGGAAACTGGAGAGCTTTGTAATGGTTGTTTATACCCGTGTCCCTGCCTCGCGGGGTTTCCCACGCTCCGTATCAGACTGTGGCAACACCTGCGCGCGCGTGGCGTGACGGCCCCGGTGAACATCCCCGGCTCTTGTGCTGCCTTCAGAAAGGCCCTTTGTACTGCCCTGAAGCTGCCAGGGCTGGTGAGCATCGGAAGCTTGGCAGGTGTGGCTCGGAGGTGACACAAGCAGAGAAAAGCTCTTGCTTGGCTTTCGTAGGGATGAGAATGTGTTGTTGCTAGTTGTTGTTCCATGGAAGTGGTGTTCTGGGTTGGAACCCGGCGTGCCTCCTGGCTGGCTTCCAGGGTCACATTCCTGCCCGGGTGTCACGGTTTCACCCATCTGACAGGTACAACTGCACGGCCCTTCGCTCGCTCGCCCTGCAGCGGGGTGAGGGAGGGAGTCAGGAAAAGGTGAAACTCCTGGGTTGAGACAAAGGCAGTTTAATAGAGCGGAGAAGGCGGAGAGTAATAATAATACACAATTCCTGAGCCGTGCTGCCTCCCAGCCCAACCCCAGTTCCATATCGATCTCCTGTGGTATGGGATATCCCTTCGAGAGTAATAATAATACACTCCTGGCCGTGTCCCCTCCCACCTTCCAGGGTGCCCCCCGCCTTCTCCTTGGCAGGTCGGTCCAAGAAGCTGCAAAGCCCTTGACTGCCTAGCAACAACTAAAATATTAGTGTGTTATCAACATTGTTCATACCCTAAATCCAAACCACGGCGCTAACCGGCTGCTGGGGAGAAAACTAACTCTGTCCCAGCGGAAACCGGGACACCTGGGCTTAGCAGAACCTAGTTGAGATGTTCTTGTGGATAATGTTCTATGTACCTCCTCTTATCTAATTAAAAGATGCCAAAAAACCCACCAGGTTTCTTACCAGTTAGACTGCCTGGGCTGCGAACGCTCAAGCAGTCTGTCTCCCCTGCAGCGATGAATAAAGCTGTTCCTCTTAAGGAAAATCTGTGCTTTATGGGTTTTTAATTTTTTTTATAAGATACTTGGGGGAAGCTGGCTTCTGATCAGGGTTGGAACTGAGCAGTGTGATCTTGAGAGGTGGGGGGGGGAGGGAAAAGCCTGTGCATAATTTTCACAGTGGAAGTTTTGAAGCAGACAAACCTCCGCGGGAGAAGGCAGGAGCTGGTGCCTGCGCAGGGGGAGCAATGGCAGTTGGGGTTCAATGCAAACCGTTCCTCTGGAGAGCACTAACCAGCATTTTGGGGGGGAAGCTTGCATATTCCTGCCTCTTCCACCACTGTCACTTGTTTTTTTTCCTCTTCTGCTGAGCTGGCACAGCTTTGTATTTAATTGAGAGAGACCAAGCTGCCTGAGTCCCTCAGCAAAACTAAAACGTTCCACGCCACCGCTCCGAATCCAGGACGGCCCAGTGGTATTCATGGGGTCGCTTAGCTCACGGTCTTGGAGGTGGAGTGGGTGTCGTGTGTCGAAGTAGAAAGAGCCCAGAGCTGAAGGTTTCCAAACTCTTTGGGGGGGGGTCTGAAGCTTTGAAGGCAGATTTCATCCACGGGAGCATTGTTTTTAGCTGTAGGTGGAAAGAAACCCGAAAGCTCCCCGTGCAGTGTACCCAGCTGCGTGTTAGGGACCAGGAGAAGGGAAAAACGAAGGATTTACTGTTCTGATCAGGGAGAAACTCTCCTCTATCTCTGATCAGAACCCTTCTGTGTTTCCAGTTGGCAACTTTTGTCAAGAGTGGGAGTTGAAAGGCAGTTTCCCAGCTCCGTGGTATCAACAGAGGCAAGGCAGGTGATAACGTCAGGCTTGGGGTGGATGGGCAAGGCGTATTCGGCTGTTGATTTACTGACTGATGGTTCTTTTTTTGCTCCTGACTGCTTGGAAGGGTCTAAATGATTCAGGAAGCTTTTTGCTGTGAGAAAGCAAGCGGTGACGGGGTTTAGCGCCTCCGAGAGTGACGGGGCAGGTAGAGAAATACGGTGGCCTCTGAGGGGAAATGGGCAGTTGTGGGTTTTTTCAGGTGAGCAGGGATGAGAAATGGCTCGTTGCTGGGAACCAGCGTGTCTAAAAGTGAAAGAACCAGGATGATCTATGTGTTACCATCCTGTAATTACCCGAGCAGCTGTTTGGTTAAAGATGAAACCCCAGGCTCAGAATTGGTGGGGAAATTCCTCTGGGTCCTTAAAATTCACCATTAGCTGGCTCATTAATATTTTTTTCTGCTTCCTCCAAAATGCCCCCTCCTTGCCCTGCCACCGTTCATCTCCTTCAGGAGCGGAGCAGGCCCAGCTTTAGCTTCAATACCGACTTTAAAGAGCGCAGCTGCATCTCTCATCCCTGTGGGGCTCTCCTATTCTGGTCACGTCCGACCTCGCTTTCCTTGCCCGTCGTGCCCTGTTCTTCTCATTAACAAACCTCGCAGCGCTTCACAAAGACCGTCAGCCCTTCCTGGCCTCCCCGGGGCAGGATGGGGAGGTCTGTTTGGCAAAGTGACTTTCAAAAGGTTGTGCCACGGCCACGTGAGTGGGATGTTGCTCAGCATCCTGTCCTTGAGGACAATGTTAGCATCACAAAAGTGAGGGCAGGATCTTGGGTCCAGAGGGACCTGGGCAGGCTAGAGAGGTGGGACCGTGTGAACCCCATGGAGTTCAACAAGGGCAAGGTCCTGCCCGTGGGTCCCAAGCACAGCCCCAGGCTGGGCAGGGAATGGCTGGAGAGCAGCCCTGAGGAGAAGGGCTGGGGGTGCTGGGGGGCGAGAAGCTCACCATGAGCCGGCAGTGTGCGCTGGCAGCCCAGAAAGCCCCCCGTGTCCTGGGCTGCAGCACACCCAGTGTGGGCAGCAGGGCCAGGGAGGGGATTCTGCCCCTCTGCCCCGCTCTGCTGAGACCCCCC
>VWZZ01004316.1:15319-37737 GCA_013399095.1 Psophia crepitans | reverse complement strand
TGTCCCTGCCCATGGCAGGGGGTGACGCTGGGGAGCTCCCTTCCCACCCAAACCAGTTTGGGATTCTATGAAGGGAGTGTTTATTCACCCGAGTTCCCAGTGGATATTCCATGTGCGCTCCAGCATGCTATTCCCTCCCACGCCCACACCCACACGCTCGCAAGCGCCGCGATGCGAGTTGGACTGGTCTGGTGAGGGGGTGTGTGACACAGGATAAGGGACACAGCTGAGCTGTCGTCGTGCCTGATACTCGTCTCCTCGTCTTCCTGACTCGTAATGATGAACCAGGTTTTGGGGAAGGCTTTATGTTTCTGGGAGTAACCCTCTGCTGCCACGGAGCGGGAGGGCTGGCAGGAACAGCGCTGGCACACGAGATAATGCTGCAGCCTTGCCGCAGCCTCCCCGGTGTCTCCTGTCAGCGAGCTGCTCCTGCCGCCGCGTTACCCGCGCGCGGCTTTCTGGCCCCGACGCCTCCCTTTAACCAACTGGGAGCGGCGTCCTTTGTTACCGGTCTCCGCGCCCGCGGTCCGTTGCTCCTTGTGTGTCCTGGCACACGCGTATTTTCCTTCTTAGGGTGTTCGTATCGACCTCAATACTCCTCTGCCAAGTCTCCGGTGAGTTGATCGCGAGGCTCGTTGGCTTGTGGCTTTTTTCAGGAGCCCGAGGGGAAAATGATAATCAGACTCCCACCTTCCCCTTAGAGAAGGGGGGGAAAAAACCCCAAACCCACTCCGCTTTGCAGATATTGAGTGTGAAATTAAGAAATTACCTTTCTATTACGCTGACATGCAAATCTGACAAGCCCCACCCTCCATTTCCAGCTATTGGCTGCCCTGAATGCCTCCTACCCTGCTTTTTGTCGGAGCGATGCAGCTGTCTGCCTCAGAAGCTCCTGATCCAGCGCTCGCTGAATAAGTAGACATGGATAGGCGGCCACCCCTTGCCCTCCTCGTGGCCCTGTGGGCCAGCCAGCTGGGCGCCTGGGCCGCGGGGCGCTCCAAGGTGAACCCCAGGATCATCGCAGCTCCTCAAGGTAAGTCCCCGCTCGGCCGCAACCTTGAGATGCGGCAGCGGCGGCGGCTGCGGCTGACAGCTACTCGCTGCGCAGGGGATTTTTCTACCTAGGTCTTGTTTGAGAAGCGTCGGTCTCTTCTTGGTTTTATTTCTTTTGTCTCTTCCAGGAGAGTTTTTGGCTCTTGTTAAAAGGAGCTAGCCCGCCTGTGATCTCAGGAAGGGGCTTCTGGTTTCCTTGATTGCTTTTTAAATGAATTTTTAGCTCCCTCTTCTTGCCAAGTCCTTTCCTTTCTATAGTCTAAAAACATTTTCCTACAAGCTGGGGGTATGAAGGGCTGTCGAAAGGCCCTGAAACTAACCATTTCCCCTAACTCACAGGGAAGTGTGTTTGCACAATACCGTGAATTTTCATATGTGCTTACTCTGTTAGCTGCAGCCGAGTTCTGTGAGTAAACGCTGGCAAAAGATCTCTGTTCTCTGAGAAAATATATACGTCTGAAACGGCACGCAAGGACTTCGAATCGGGGCTGATCTGGGCAGAAACTGAACAAAGACGTGTTTTCAGGGAGCAAGCTCAGAGCGCAGCCCGAGCTTCCTGTGTTGAAAAGAGCAGGCTAACGTTTGCTGCTTTTATCGTGTGTCTTCCAAGCTTTTTCATTAACACCCTCCAGGGAGGCTTTAACAAAAGACCCCCTCTTTTCCCCGGCGGTCCTGGTGTTTGGCTAAGCCGGCGGGTTCAGCCGAGCTGCGGATCTCACGCTGCTCTGCAGTACAACAGCTCCTCTGTGTTTCCTACTCGCCGACAACTTCAGAGGATGCGAATTGCCCGTGGTTTATTCTGCACCATCTGTTATTCTTCTGCACACACCCCCCGCCTCCTTCCTCAGGCCCAGGAGCAGAGGGAAGGGCGGTGGGCGCATGGCTCGGCGGTGGCCTCTGCCTGTCGCACAAAGGGGAGAGACACCGGCAGGGAGGGCAGAGAAAGGTTGCTCCTGGTAGTACTGCGTCATTTCTTTTATTCGCCGGGAAGCGAAGCGGCTCGGAAAAGGGGATGGAGGTAGGGGAGCAGGCACGAAGCCCGAGACCGAACGGAGGGATGGGGTCACGTATTTCTCTACGGACATTTCCCTGCGCTGCTTAGGGGAGGAGGAGTAGGGGGAAAAGTTGAATTGCCGGGATCTGGAGTGGTTGGAAACGCCTGTCCTGGAGTAAAACTGTGCTGGGGCGGGGNGAATTTCACCTGTCTCCACGGGCTGCGCTTGGTGCGCAGGGGCAGCGCGGTCGCTTGGCCTTTCCCTGAAGCGGCCAGAGGGTGCCTTTCCCGGCGCTGCAGGCAGCCAGGATCTGTCCCCAGCAAACATCAAAGGCAATTAGTGTTAGGACGCTTCCGTGCAACAGGATCAGCTTCTGCTTATCTCTGTTTCTCTTTCTTTTTTTTGAGAGCTCAGCTGGGGCACAGCGAAGGGGCTTTCGGTTAGGGGGTGTCGGAGGCAGCGGCGCGGCACGCTCCTTGAGTCACTCATGTGTCCCGTTTAACGGATTGCATCTTGCTCGCTGTAACCTCTGCCCTCCAGTTAAGTGGGTGTGTGAGTGAGGAGGAGGATGGAGAGGAGGCTTTGGGCGAGGCTGAAGAAATGAGACAGGGACAAAGGGGACGTGGTGGGTGGCGGGGAGCCCTCTGACTTCCCCAATGCATCGGGGACAGCAAAAGGCAAACGCAGCATCTTACCAAAACCTGCAGCTCAGCACGCTGCTGCTGTTTGCCTCCACAAACCGAGGCTCGTCCCGTGCCGCGGGGCTCGGTTTGCAGCTCCAGGTTGGGAGCAGGATGAAGAGCGGCAGCGGTGCGGGACGTTTACGCGGGTGTTGGTGCCGGGGCTGGGCCAAGCTGCGCTTGCCGTGGTGCAGGGTTGGCCTCAGCCCTGGGCTCTGCGGGAGCTGGCAGCTCTTCAGCTAATTAAATTTCTTACACGCCAGAGCCCACCGCTACCGCCAGGTATGGCTGCCTCAGCAAAGACACTGGGGAGTGAAGGTGAAGGAAGAGATTCCCGCTGCTGGCCAGAGCTTGGGTCTCTCCAGAAGGCAAGAGGCTGTGTGTGGGATCCTTCCCGGGGCTGAGGTGCTGGGGGAGAGGAGGAAATTAGGTGCTGGGCAAAGCTGTAGCTGCCTTTTCATCTCTCAGCCTTGCTCTTGCTGCCAGACCCGGGGGGGAGAGCCATGGCCTTGCTGCAGGCAGCCCGAACCCCTCTGCTGCTTTGCCCCACGGTCCCTCCTCGCCTGGTTTCATGGCAAGAAACAGGCGAGGGCACGTTGTGAGCTGGGAAAAACAACGGAGCTGGGCTTAGGTGGCGCGGTCCCAAGGTCAGATCGGAAGACAAAGAAACAAAGTCAGCCTGGCTCGGTGCTGGGAGCTCGGTGAGGGATCCCTCCCAGCAAGCTGGTAGAGGTGGTACTGGTTCTGGGTCCAGCTTGGGTAAGCAGTTGTTGAAAAGCCCATCTGACTTTGCAGGATTCCTTCCTCGTAGGGAAAAGGCGCTCGGAGCAAAGGGCTGAGGTCAGCTCTGGAGCACTGGTCAGATTTAAAGTCCTTAAGGTCCTTTTTACTGACCAGGGCTTTGCCCCGCTTCCCCTTTGCAGCTCCCCCTGCACACGGGTGGGCCAGGGTCCCTTCTGGCTCTTCCCCTCCCCAGTGTCCTCAAAAAGGAAGGCCCTAAATAGCAAGTTCCGCTTGCGGAGTGGGAGGGAGTTCAGCCGTAGCAGGGCTGGTGCAGAAGCGTTGGTTATCTTCAGCCTTGGTTACCTTCCCCTCCCTTTCGACCCTCCGCCTGCCTCCGGGTGGTTCTGTAGCTAAAGGCTGGCCGGCGGGGCTTTGCTTCGGAAAAGGTGCCTTCACATCATAGAGTGGATCCTCGAACCCCGGACTGGTTTGGGTGGGAAGGGAGCTCCCACCCCACCCAGCCCCACCCCCTGCCATGGGCAGGGACACCCCCCACCAGCCCAGGCTGCCCAAAGCCCCATCCAACCTGGCCTTGGGCACTGCCAGGGAGCCAGGGGCAGCCACAGCTTCTCGGGGCACCCTGTGCCAGGGCCTCAGCACCCTCCCAGGGAAGGATTGCTGCCTCCCAGCTCAGCTCCAGCTCCCCTCCTGCAGCTTCAGGCCCTTCCCCTTGGCCTGGCCCCCCCTGCCCTGCAACCAGCCCCTCTCCAGCTTTCCTGCAGCCCCTGCAGGCACTGCCAGGGGCTCCAAGGGCTCCCCGCAGCCTTCTCTGCTCCAGGCTGGACAAGCCCAGCTCCCTCAGCCTGGCTCCAGAGCAGAGGGGCTCCAGCCCTCGCAGCATCTCTGGGGCCTCCTCTGGACTCGCTCCAGCAGCTCCGTGTCCTTCCTGCCCTGGGGCCCCCCGAGCTGGAGGCAGCACTGCAGGGGGGTCTCAGCAGAGCAGGGCAGAGGGGCAGAATCCCCTCCCTGGCCCTGCTGCCCACACTGGGTGTGCTGCAGCCCAGGACACGGGGGGCTTTCTGGGCTGCTACCCCCAGCGAGCTTTTGCTTGTCAGCACACATAGTGTGTTTACTCTTTTGATCCAGCCACAGAGACAGAGACCGCTGTGTCCCGGGGCTGGGCAGAGCTTTCGGGGTGACAGAGCGGGCAGACGCAGCCCCTCTGTACCGAGCAGGAGGGTGACAGCCCATGCTGACCGTCTCGTGACCGCAAAGTCACCGAGCACTGGGAGTGCAGTGAGGACAGCGAAAGGAGCCTGAGGGCTGGATCAGGCTCCTCTAGGTGCAGCAGGAACCATTTTTAGCTACGCAGCGCTGAAGATTGTCTCGTCCCCCTTTGCTGGCACGCCATGCAGATCCCAGACAAACTCCCAGCCCCTCTCTGCGTTCACCCCTTGGCGTAGGGCTGGGGTCCGCGTGGCTAATGATTTCCCCTCTTTCTCATGAACAGATGAAGCTGGAGGGGATGGATTCTGAGCTGGGGTGTGGCTCACCAGAGATAATCAGTTCCCGCAGGGGATAGGAAAGATAATAACTCGATCCTTGGCTGCCTCGACTGGGCAAACTGGCTCTAGCCTGCCCTGGGTCGGGGTTGGGGGGTCGGAATGGCAGCTCCTGGAAATTGCCCACGCTGCTCCTGGGCTTCGCCGAGCTCGGCTGCCTCTCCACGCTGTGGGAAAACCCCGCCGGCGAGCGCCTCCGAGTGCTGGGAGAGCCCTTGGCGGAGCCCGTGGTGCCCACCGGCGCCGCGTTAACTAGCGAAGGGAGAGGAGAGCTGAGCAGAGGTGAGGTCAAACCTGTACAGGTTCGGAGCGGTGGCAGAGCGAGAGATCGTGGCGCTGGCGCCAGCTTTTACTCCTCAGCGTGACGGCGGCGCTTTTCTTAGGCGCCACGGCCCCACGGGTGTGAAACATCTTTGTAGGACGCTTTTGCGTGAAGCTCTCGGAGCATCAGCGTTTCCAGGAGGAAGCTTCTCACTTTCCCAGCGAACGCTATTTTCTGCAGACGGCTCGTTTTCACAGGGTGGGATCGTAAAACGGTGGTTGAAAATAGTTTTTGCTCTGCGCAGATTGAGGGGAAAAAAGAATTAAGAAAAAAAACACAACCCAAACCAAACCAAACCAACCAGGCGAGTGAGTTGCAACCACCTCCTGTTACAGGAGCACGACACAAAACCAACAGGCCTGGAGGAACTCATCAAACGTTGTGGCTGCTACGCTGGAGTGCTCGGGGCTGGGAAAGAGGAGTCCGATTCCAGTCACTGACCCTCTGCCCAGCTCTGTGCCAGAATCAGCGGCAGAATAGCAGAAAATTGGCCTGGGGAAGGTTTTCTGTAGTTGATGTTGCCCGTCTCGGTGCCTTGTAAGCAGGAGAAACTCAATCTAAGCCTGAGTACAAACTAAATCTGAGTGCAGGATGCTTTTTAAAGAAGCTGCTAGCCAGGAAAAGGCTGGAAGGTGAGCCGGAGAGAGGAAATTGCTTGTTTTTGTGCTCTCCTGTTGAGCTACATCCTATGGCGTTGCAGCTATTCCTGGTTGCTCCAAGAATAGGGCTCATTCCTCCTGTTGAGCACTCTTCTTTTTCAGTCCCAGCTCCGCCTGGTGTAGCAGGCTGCGTCTAAGTGCGTCCGGTGGTGTCTGGCGTGGCGGAGGAATGTTGTAGGAGTGCCACGGGAGCTGGGCGCGGAAGCGTCTCCAACCACCTCCGCTCATTTCGGAGCGGCTTGAAGCTGGAGCTACAGGCTTCGTGCGATTAACCTTAAGGACAGAGCTGGGCCTGTAGGGCTCGAACTCCCCGGTCACCCCCGTTTGAACCCCATTAACTGGCGCCAGCGTCCTCCAGCGATGACTCCACATCGAATTACCCACTTGGGTTAAATTATTCGCCTCTACCAGGCGTGCGTGGGCTGGGAGGGAGAGGGCAGCGCAAGTTTAAGGAGCTGTAGGAGTTTTCCTGAGGAATGCTTGGCCGTTCCCAGCCAGGCACCTGCCCTCGGGCCGCTCACGACATCCACGGGTTTTGCTCTGGTATGGGGGGGTCGTGGGATGTCGGAGCCGAGGGTCTGCTTTCGAACGCCTGAGCGTAGCGCGGTGGTTTGGCTTTCCGAGGCTGAGTGACGCGGCGCCGCAGGCACGGATGGACGTGAGAAGAATGGGTATTGTGCGATCCCGCTGGTGGGGGTCGGGCAGGCGGAAAGGGGATGCGGGGAAGGGCTGCGTAGCATGAGCCCAGAAGGCTGCGAGGCTGAGACCTAGCTGATACTCGTTACAGGGGTGGGCCGCCTTACAGCAGCAGGTAGGAGGGTGGCATAGAGCATGACCAGGCCCTTCCCGATCTAGCGAGGAAGTCCCCTTGTGTACATAATCTCCTCTGTTTTCTGCAGGGAACCGAAACTTCATCCTCATTCCAGAGCTGCAGCTCGTTCTTTCCTGCCTTTGAACCTCTTGCAGAGGCTGGAGGCCCCGCGGGGGACGACACCGGTCCCCCCACCCTGCCGTCCCACCTCCCGACTCCTCACCCCTGAGCTGGGAGAAGCAGGCACGTGCCCGAGAAAGGTTTCTGAGCCGCGGGGAGCGGGGAGGTGGCCGCCAATTAAGCTAAGAGGCAAAGCGGCTGTTTGGCCGCTGCATTCTCCTAGAGGTGCTCGGGGTAATTTTTATTCGGGGAAGGCTTTTTAAGATAAATCAGTCTCTGGAAACTGATCTTCCTAGTGGGAGGGGTAGCCGCGCTCTCCAGATAGCAGCTCTTCTGCTGAAAGCCTCCTTTTGTCCTTCTGCTGTTGTTCCAGTGACCGTATAATGAAATACCATAATCACAGGCCGAAGTTTCCCCGGCTTCCAGCAGGAACACGGCACAGCTCGGGTCCGTCATTACAGAGAACGCCTCTTTGGAGAGGAACAAAACCTGGCTCTAAATTTAGCCCCCGCGATCCGTAGGGTGCAGCCAGCGGCTTGGCTTCAGGGCTGGTAGGGGGAAAAACGTACCTGCTGCACGTGAAATCAAAGGCTCCGGACTCCTCTTGCAGCGGCGCAGGCTTCGGTGCTGCGTAATTTTGAATTCAAGGCGTGTTCCTTCCCGGCTGCAGGTTAGGGGTCTCTTTTGTTGCTCGCTAAGCGTTTGGGACCGCTGCCGGCTCTGGCTCCGGCTTGGAGGCCCCCGAGCGGAGGGGATGCAGCCTGCGTAGCTCTCCGAAGAGCTTTTGAGGCGGCATGCCTACACCCCTTTTTCCTCCCGCCCTAGCTCAACCCTGCGCTGAATACTCCTGCCAAGACGCTCCAGAGCTTACCAGAAATAGAGTGGAAATCATTAAAGCGCCAGAATATTTGCCTTCTGTAGAGGAACTCGGGGGGAAAAAAAGCACGTTGGCCTCCTTCGAGCCTACTCTCTGCGCAGCCCTCCCAGGCGTTCGGATTGCACGCAGGCTGAGAGCTCTGGTCCCCGATAACGTGAGCTGAATTGTTCCCTCTGCTCCCGTGAGCTGAATTGTTCCCTCTGCTCCCGGAGCATCGTTCTTGCTCTTGACGGCAGAGATGGATTTCTCCAGGGCACCGGCAAACGGCCGGTGATTGCTGGGCCTTCGGAAACGGTGGGGGAAGAAGCTAAAGAGCAGGCAAGCAGGCGGCGTGCGGTGGCAGCCGGGAAGGGAGCTTGGCCAAGGGTGGAAAAGTCCCGCTGCGGAGAGGATGTCGCTGTCGGTGGTGTATCTTGGCCTTGCCCTTTCCTTTGGCGGGGTCCGCAGGGGCAGTCGGAAGCGGTCGGGGAGGGGTGTGAGGAAAAGATAGCGGGAGGTTTCTTGGCAGATGATAAAGCGCTGCTTGCGTCCAAGCTGTTTTGGGGGAGAGACGGGATGAGAAATCCCAAACCCGTCCCTTCGACGTGCTGCGAACTTGAAGCGAGGAAGAGGAGTGGAAGGCGTAAGGCGGTCAGGCCTGGGTTTGAGCTGTCGGGGGCTGCGTATCCCCCGCCCTGTGCTTTCATATCTCTCTTGTCTGGGTCTCCTACAAGCCCACGGCTCCCTCAGCAAAGGTTCAGCGTGTCCTTGTCCCCCCCCCCATGCTCTCCAACCTTCTCAGGTTGGCTGTGCCGCCCGGCACTGGGCTCGCTGCTTCTCGCCCCGAAGGGTGATGGTCACGGGTGGCAAACGGCCCTCGTGCTCAGCTTTCGGGAACCGAGCCGCAGCCCTTCCTACGGCATGGAGGGCATGGGAAAATTACGGTCCGGGCTTTTACCTGCCCTGGGTGGACGAGGAAGCGCTTTGCCTTCGCTGGGAACCAGTTTTATTTACTCTGTCATTCCTCTGGGCGCGCACATGCTTTCGGGATGCGTCTGGCGCGGGAGTGCCTGGCTTTGGCGAAGGCTCTGACCTCAGCGTCGCTGCCCTACCTGGCCGGCGCCCTCCCTGCCCCCGTGGGCGAGGCCGCCTCGGCTACGAAACGCGTCAGAGGTGACTGATAACCTGCGAGAGGGCTCGTTCGAGCCGCCTTGCCAAACCCTGCCCTCTCCAGAGCTGCTGGTCGCAGCCGGCGAGCGCGCTCGGGCTAAGAAGCGAGCGCACCTCTGTTTCAGCGCCGGGTTTCCTGGGGGCAGGGAGGGGAGAGGAGGCTCTCGGGGTGGGCACGGGCACGAGCTGAGGGCTTGCGCTGTGGCAGGGAGCCGTGTGGCCCTTAGGAGAGCGCGGAGGGCTTTAAGGAACAGGAAACACGTGTGTCTCTGTCTGGTTCCACTTCAGCAAGAAACATTTTTAGCCACTCTTTCTGGCTGGTCCGTGCTCCCAGTCCGCTACGCTGTGCCAAGAACAGGTAGGGGACAGGGAGGGAGCGAGAGGGGGGACAAGGATGATATTTGGCTCTGGGGGGAGCTCTGAAGGCTCCAGGGTAGAAATCTTTAGGGGACAGGGCTGCGTTGGTTTTACTCTATTTTTTATTTTGCTTTCTTCGAGAAATGACTGATGTTGGAGCGTAGCTTGAACCCAGCTCCCTGGGGCACAGCTAAATCCCTTGGCAGCGTGCTGGGGGGCTGTAAGCTGGCAGGGAGAAGGAACAAGAGGCCATGTTTTGCCATGAGCAGTGGGAAGGAAGTGGTTTCACATCGCCCCCCCCTTTCTCAGAAACCCCTATCGCACAAGCACGTAATTTTCCACGAGACCCATGCCGTGGCGGAGGCTTCCCAAGTCCCACNAAAGACCTGCAGGGTTTGCACCTTCCCCGGCTCGACTGCGGTTTCCTTGTGTCACATTGCTCCTTTCGGGCACGGTCACGGGGGGAAGGAAAACCTAGCTGTTCCACGAGCCCAGCGGCGCCCCGGGGCCCTACTTCCTCCTTCCGAGATGTCTCAACTTGGGAATTTATAGATCATCTTAAAGAATAAAAAAAACCCCTCAAATCGCAGCTTGGCGTCGGGCCGGCGCTGGGGAGACGGACGGTGCATGGCTCTCGGGTGGGAGCAGTGTGGTTCTCCCAGGGGTGGAGGGGACCCGTGGCAGCTCCGCGGGGTGTCTCCATCCCTCTGGGGTGGGTGCTGTGACTTCTGACCCTCCCCTCCGAAGGGACCATCGTCTGGTGATGCTCCCGCGGGGCTGGTATCTGGCCAAGCAGGAAAGCGAGGGCTTGTTCTCCCAGTTTCCCGTGGGGGAATAGCGAAACTGGAACCGCGCCGCGGAGTGATGTCAGAGCTGGGACCGGGGCTCCTGACTCCGAAGCAGGTGACATCGTGCCTCCGGCGCATTCCTGGCCCCCAAAGGAAATCGGTGGCTGCTTGTCATGCATCCTGCACGCCCCGGGGCACGGCGGGGAGGAAGAGGGATCGATGCTATCGAGCGGAGACAGCTCTCGTGTCGGCCCCGAAAGCGGGGTGATGCACGAGAGCCCGGGGTGCGGAGTCAGCCCTGACTCACCCAGGCGGGCTGCAGCAGGGACGTGCTGTTAGCGAGGCCGTGATCCTTTCGGCCTGTTCATAAAGGAAGGAAGAAATAAAACCTGGGAAATGAGAAACCGGGAGAGGAGGGGGCGGGGAAGGGGTGTGAGCGGCGCCGTGACTCGGGCAGGTGCACGCCCGCCGTCGGCCCTACGGGCAGCGGAGCAGGTGGCGGTGTCATCGGCGGCGTGCCGGGGAGGGTAGGACGTGTGACGGTGACGACTGACAAGCGTTGTGAGGTGTTACAGCGGGAAGAGTCTCTGGGGTGCGGCGGCGCCCGAGACTTGGCTGCGTTCGCCGCGGGGCCGAGCGTCGGCGCTGAAGCAGCCGAAATGCCCTTTTGCCGCTTAACGGTGCTGGTGGGTGGCCCAGCCCTGTGTCCCCGTCCTCCGGCAGCAGCGGGAGACCCCAGAAGCGGGGTCAGGGGGGGTGTCTTATCTCCTCCTCCTTCCCTTTTTATTTTTCCCAGCTCTTTATTGCGAAGCGCTGCGTTGTACACCTGTTTTAGGGAGACGTGGTCCTCCCCCGCCGTCGGTGAATCGTAGAGCCACACAGACTTCCCGCCACCCGTGCTGGGAGCTGGTGACTAAGCCGGGTGTCTGGGGTGTCAGAGCCAGCCGCCAGACTGGGAATGCTGGAGTGGGGACGGGGGAAGGACCCGCCGTAGCTGAGTCAGCCCTGCAGCCAGGCTGAGAGCTGGGTTATTGAGTTTGTCTGCGAGGAGGCGCATCGCTTCTTTGGTTGGACATCTGTTCTGGGGGTGGGGGGCACGCTCCCCCCGCCTCGCACGAAGCTCTGGGCTGTTGTGGGAATCAGACCTCACCGTGGAACCGGGGAGGGTGAGGCTCTGGGTGCCTTTCCGAGGGGGGTCCTGGACCCAAAGGGAACCAGAGAGCATCTAAAGCATCTCTCTCTTCCTTTCCCCCCCCTCCTCCTCCATGATCTCACCCCGCAGGCATCCTTCCAACGTGCACCGGGCTCCCTCCTTCTCCCACATTTAATATTATTCTGCTTCAATCTGGTGCGGTACTCCCCATCTCGCCCGCAAAGCACAAAGCCCCTCTTTCTCCCATTGATTCCTCCGGACCCGGGGTTAGCGTTTCAATTGACAATTGTGCCATTGATAGGCGGCGGTTGCGCTAAATGCCAGGCGCGGGGTTAGCCGGGCTCTGCAAATGAGCCCGGCGGCTTCTGAAGCTCCGAAGTTTCAGAGGGAGGGTGGTGGCTGGGTCATGCCTTCCCCCTCCCAGGGCGGTGCGGGGGACGACAGCCTTTCTTTACAGCCTCAAAAGCAGCCTTGAGCTCGCTACGAGAGGCACGTCCCCTTCTTCAGGGACGTAGCGTTGGCCGCGAGATGCCCTCCGCCTCATCATCCTCGCCTTGTAAAGCCTTTCACGCCCTGGGCCTGCGGGCCGGGGGCGGCGCGGGGTTGCTCCCCCGCCATCGCTGCCGGATGAGAAGCAGGGGCGAAGGGGATCAGCGTGTCTAAGGCAGAGCGGGGACCGAAGGCCGGCTTTGCAGGTCAGCCAGAGGGCTGAGGCGGAGGGACCCCGCTCGCGGAAACACCTTTAAAAAGCTCCTTTCCGGGTCGAGTTAAATCAGCGCTGGAGCCACAAACGTACTTCTGAGCCCTGGCTAGCAGAGCTGTTTACTCAGCTCAGTGATTCAACGCGGTCCCGGGGGAGCAGTAGGATAAATAATACGTTGGCGCCGACCAAATTATTGTTTTGGGCTCGCTCGTTTCTGGCTGTTCACAGAGAAGTTGCGTCTCCTTTCAGGTTTGCGCAGCGCTCAAGAGCTCGAGCTTAAAAAAGAGGCAGTGTCGGTGGCCAAAAACCCCCAGAAAACGAAAGCAAAGGTAACAGGATCACGCAGGGCTGAAGCAAAAGCCCAGCGAAAGGCTGAGGTGGAGGAAGAGGAGCGGGGCCTGGCCGTGGGTTCAGGGCTTAGCAGCAAATTTAGGGGCCAGGCTGGAGGTTTGAAAACAAGAGCAAAGTTTGCTGAAGCCCGGCCAGACCTGCTTGCGGCGTGCTGGTCATGGGTTGTGCTGGCAGCGGTGGCTGGGTGGGGGAGAAGGGCTCTAGGAGCTGCTGTGTGCGCAGGATTAGTCCACCCTGGCATGCTTAGACTCAGTCTGTGGCTCAGATTTCCCGGGCTAGCTGGCTTCCCGCTTGTCGGGCCAACTCAGGTAAATGCTGTGCGGTCCCTCGGAAAAGACTCGCTGCCAGCTTCTCCAGCAGGCAGAGCGTGAGCTCCGGGGTTTCTCCGAGTCCTTGGACAGAGAAGAGACACTAGGGCTGGGGAGGGGACAAGGAGCGGGCAGGGACCGCTGGGCTGTGCAAAGATTATGCAGAGTATCCTTTGCTTGTCCTGCCAAGTGCCCCTATAAATAGAGAGGGACACGTGCCGCTGATTAATTGCCTGTCAGCAGGGCAGCCAGCTCCTGAGGCCTTTGTGCGCCGGGAGCGGCAGCGCTTGCCAGGAGAGAGGCACCCCTCTTCTTTGGGAAAGAGATGGAAACGAGAGCGTCCCGTCGCGCCACGCAGAGGTCAGCCCCCACGGGAGACTTTCCTCCGTCGGAGGAGCGATCCCCCTCGTGTCGCCGCTGCGAACTGGGGGAGGGGACGTGTGTTGCACCCTGTCGTGGAGCTGAGCCCTCGCACCATCCCGGAGGGGATGCAGGAGCAGCAGACCCCATGGAGGGACAGCAAAATCCCCCGGGGAGGAGGCTCCCAGCGGCGCTGCGGTGCGGGCTCAGCCTCCCACGCCTGCGCTGGGCAACGCGGAGGGGAAGGGAGGGTGTTTATAGGAAAGAGGACCTGGAAAAGCCAGAAGGTGGAAGAGGAAGGCAAGAGGGGAGGACAGGCGGTTCTTTCTCCTAGTTGGGCCCGGAGAACTTCCCATCTCCAGCAGCCGGTTGTGACGTGGGTCCTCGGTCTTGCAGCTCACTTCTCCTCCGCGTCTGGGGGCGTGGAGCCCACGAGTTGCGGCTTTACGTGCACCTTGCCCCTGACACGTGGGGGCTCTGGCCTGGGAGCACCAAACCCTTTCCATCCCTCCTGGTCCTTGGAGGAAGGATGCTGATGGCGCGGCGCTGTGGGCTGGCAGGCGATCCGCCCCGTGGGCAACGGGGGCTGTTGACCCCCAGCTACGAGGCAGCGCAGCAGCTCCTCTCCCGTTCAGCCGGATGAGAGCTCACAGCTCTGATTAAGGGCGCGCACGGACCCAAAGCGGGGTGAAAAAGCTGCAGGCATGTCGAATGCGAGAGGGTTCAGGAGCCAAACCTACCGGGCAGTGCTCGGGGTGGTTGTCAGAGCCATTTCTGAGGATCTCTGAGCTTCTGCTCTCCTACAACAGCTCCTGCAGTTTCCCTTCCTCCTCCCCCATCACCAGCCAGGCAGGAGCCGCTCCATTGTGCAGCTCTCCTGTCCCCTCCGGGGCCAAGGGGACAATAGCTCCGCTCTGAGCCTGGGAGCTGCCTTTCCCTGCCTGCGCCGTGGTGGGCCAGCCATCCAGCCATCCAGAGGCCCCCAGCCCCGTGGCCTTTGTTTTCCTCCTCACTCCGCACCCGAGGACAGGGGGAAAAAGGGAGCTGATCAGCCCGAGCTGGCTGCGGGTGCTCTCCGAAATCGGCCGCGGTTCCCCTGACGCGTGTCTCCGCCGTCGCTGTTCCTAGGTGCGAGGGAATACGAGTTTCCCAGGAGCGAGAAGTACCCGGTGTTCTATCACGAGGAAAACAGCTCAGCCATCTACGTCGGCGGAGAGGGAAAGCTCTATTACTACGACTTCGCCACCTATGAGAACTACACGGTAAGGATGCTCTGCTAACAAGTATGGCCCCGGAGCCCCAGAAGGAAGCGTCCCCAGCATCCGTCTCGCAGCCCAAACGTTTGATACCTCGCTCCGTGTCTTTGTCTCTGGTCCCTGCCCAGCCTGCCCCGTCCATCCGGGAAGCCGCAGTGTCGGCGAGATGGAGGGCTGTAGCGAGGGGGGAAGTCTCCTGTGCTAGCTGTGGGTGGGTTCTTCCCAGGCTGCGATCCTCCTGAGGCCTTTGCTGTCCCAGAGGGAGGATTTTTTCCGGTGAGGGACCCTTTGTTTTGGCGTGAGAAGGGATGCTCAGACCCGTGTTGCTGGGGAGAGGCTACGTTCCCATCCCTTCCCGTTGTCGGAGCCCGGGCTGTTTTTCCTCAAAAGCGGGAAGTTCTGGATCAACTGGGCACTGAGATCATGCAACAGGAAACCCCCCCACTCCAGTCGGCTTTCTCAGAACCCCTTCTCGTACTTCTCAAACAAGGTGGTTGCTGAAGTTTGGATCCAGAAAATTCCCTTCCTCTTCCCAGGAACAGTGTGGTTCCTGCGCCCCAACCGCCGCCTGCTACTGAGCACCCATTCCCCGCCACCGCGGACCCTCTCCCAAAATCCTTCGGAGAGCGGCCCGGGCTGGCTGCCGCTCATCCCCGTCACCTCAAGGGCCTGCGAGATCCAGCTCAGCCTTCCCAAGAGTTTCCAAAGGCTGAGCTGGGGAGAAGGGCCGCGTCGCAGTGTTTAACGACCTTCTCGGCGACGCGCGTGCTTTGCTCCTCGCTAAGAGGGCGACTTTAGCGTGCAGTGCCGCCTCGGTTGGCTTTCAGAGGGAAGGGATTAAAGCACATCGCTTTCTCTTTTATCCTAGGAAGACTTCCCAGTGAAAAATGAAGGGCAGTGCATGACGCCTGGGAGTTTGGTAGGTCCTGCCTGTGGTGGAGCTGGGTGAGGGTTGGAGGGCTGCTGGGGAAGGAGCTGCGCGCGCTCCTCTGGGTGAAGACCTCCGGTGCCTGTGGAGCAGGAGGTCGGATGAGATGACACCGGTTTCCTCCGCTGGTTTTAAGACCGGTGAAGAAGCTAGGAATCCACACGGCGTTGGGCTCGGTCGCGCTGTGGCCTTGGAGCCGCCGGGCTCTGCTCTGCCCTTCGCAGCCGCTCAGGCTCCTCTTCTTTTTCTTGCAGGAAGACAATAAAAATTACCTCACGTTAGTGGAGAAGTACGGAGACGGGATGTTAGTGTGTGGGACCGGCGCCTGCTCTCCTACCTGCTGGAACTTGGTATGTTGTGGCTGCCTGGGACAGGACCGGAGCAAAGCGTTTGTTGTTTGGTTTCGTGGGGCCTCCTTCTGTAAAACACTACCCTGTTCCCCCCTCCTCCTCCTCCTCAGAGTGCTCTGAAATTCCCAAATACCAGCTCCCTCCGGCTGCTTATCAGATCCCAGACCTGATTGCACTGAGGGACTGTTTCTGTCCTTACTCAGACGCAGAAAAAAGAGGGCACGCCGTGGGACGGGAGAGGGATTGCTCCTTTCACCCCTGACTCGAATACCCTCGTCGTGGTTGACGGTAGGTCCGACTGCTCAGGCCATGGCAGTGCGGGCTGGGTTTGCTGACCTGTATCCACCATCTCTGTCAGTCCTTGTGCCCAGAGAGTTCTTGGTTCTTTGTTTTCTTCTCACAAACCTTTCAGCCCCCTCCGGAAACAGCCCGCTGCAAACGAGCCTTCTTACCCCACAGGTCACGACATCTACTCCACCATCAAGAAGAGCCAACAGAATGGCAAGATCCCCCGTTTCCGTCGGGTGAGAGGGGGTGGAGAGCTCTACACGAGCGACACAGTGATGCAGAGTAAGTATAGAGGAAGGTGCACAGCCCAGCCTGGGGGGGGTACACCCTCTCTGCCCGACCAGGGCGTAGTGCTGGAGCTTCTCGTTTGGATTTGGGCACCCCTAGAGCTGTCCCCATCTACGGGAGAGGAGGGACCCAGCGTTTCCCTCCAGCTCTTTGGGGGGAATTTCACCTCTCTGCTTCTGGGACAAAACAACCGATAAGGGAGTTCCTCTTACTCGGGGTGAGGAAATAAGGGAAATGGGTGGCAAGTTCCCTGTGAGGTGCTGGAAGGAAATATGGTTGTGTAAAGGTGCCCATCAGCTGCCCTGCAGCGGTGGAAACAGGAAGCACAACTTCCACCCCGGGGCAGCGGCTCTTTCCAAACCCCCAGCCAGGGCGAGAGCTCGAGGCCAGGAGCGTGTTGGGCTGTGCACAGGGCAGGAGGGGGAACAGGGAGAAACTCGGACCTTCCTCAATTTCCACGAGCTTATTACGTTGTCTCCCCAGTGACGCTGGGAAACGGGACGTTACTGAACCCCTGGCCAAATTTAAAAATCCAATCAGAATGAACCCGGGGGCGAAACAGAACCCGTGTGTGCAGGGGGGCAGCCGAGGCACCGGCACACAAACCTGAGCGCCACAGAGCCGCGAGGCTGGCTGGCGCCGTGCTTACGCAGAGCTCCCTGCCGTGGGGACGCCGGTTAACGACGCCCGGAGGGACCCTGCCGCTGCTGGGGACGCCCTTTATCGGGTGACGCTTCCGTAGGAGCGGCATCGCGGGGTTTGCCACAGCGAGCACAAACAGCAGCGTCGCTCGCTCCCACCCGGGGAGCCTTCCTCTGCGATAATAGCTCCGCCTGGAGCGCAGACGGCGTACGGGTTTCCTTGCCTTGTCTGGGGGGGGGAACGGTTGGTGGCCGAGCACGCTGCTTTGGCTCTTTCGGATGAAACCTGGATCTTCAGGCCAAGGATTTCTGATGGCTCCCTCTTTCCCTTTTCAGACCCTCAGTTCGTCAAAGCCACCACGTTAAGGCACGAAGAGCCTCACCAGGACAAGATTTACTATTTCTTTCGTGAAGACAACCCGGATAAGAGTCCTGAGGCCCCTAGGAACATCTCCCGAGTGGCCCAGCTCTGTAAGGTACCATGAGAACAGCGTCTGGTGGGGAGGCAAGAGTCTTACAGGGGTGGCAAACGGACGTGCCAGCTCACCTGGTGTGATCGGCACACGGTTTGGCCCCTCTGGCTCAATTCTTTCATCTGCCACAGTGTTTGTGTGGGGTAAAGCCGTGTCCTCTGGCCTTCCCATCCTCCAGCTCCCACCTTGGCTGCAGGGAAGGGAAATCCCTGCTCTGTCTCGTTGGGATGTTAGAGACATGATTGCTGCAGCCACCAGCACGAAACACACCTCCAAACCACCCCCCGATTATCCATCCACGATGCTGAATGTGCAGGGGAGGCTTTGTGTTCTTCTCTGCCACACGCTGACTCCCTGTTTTCCCTCTCCCCCAGGAAGATAAAGGGGGAACCGGTTCGCTCTCCGCTTCCAAATGGACCACCTTCCTGAAGGCCAGCTTGATTTGCGTCGACCCGGTCACCAAGGGCAATTTCAACTGGTTGCAAGACGTCTTCTTCGTTCACGCCCCTAACTGGCGCCACACCAAAGTCTACGGGCTCTTCACAAACACGTGGTGAGGGTCCCTGCGAAACAGAGGGCATGCCCTGTCCCGGGGGCCAAATCCTTTCTTTCAGCCCTTTAATCTCTCTGGCAGGTGTGGGGGTGGCAAACAGCCAGAGCGGGCACGGGCCGCGAAGGCGCGGTGTGCCCAGCCGTAGGGGTGGTGGCCAGCGTCTCCCTGACCCTCTCTTTGTCTCGTCGCCCTCAGGGGAAGCTCTGCTGTCTGCGTCTATTCCTTTGGGGACATTGACAACGTGTTTCGGACGTCCAGACTCAAAGGTTATAACGGCCCCAACCCGGAGATCAAGCCTGGGCAGGTGAGTGAGCGATAAAAAGTGAAGCGGAGAGGCCGGGAGAGGGGACGGTCCCACCACCGCGCCGTGCCCTGCCTCGCTCTCCTGCCCCCCAGCCTCATCCCTCGCGGCCCGTCTGACCCTGCCGGTGGCTCTTGTCCCCTCTCGGTGCAGTGCGTTTCCTCTGGCCAGCACACCCCGAGCGAGACCTTCAAAATCGCCGACAGCCACCCGGAGGTGGAGGACCGGGTGGAGCCCCTCTCCCCCACCAAGAGCCCCTTATTCCACAACAAGCACCGCTACCAGAAGATCGGGGTGCACGAGGTCTCGGCGAGCGACGGACGCAGCTACAACGTCCTTTATCTGGCAACAGGTACTGGGCACCGTTCCCTTTGGATTTTGCTTTCCCCTCGAGGGTGGGGAACACGAGGAGAGCAGACGAGACCCCCCCCACCCCTCACCCAGCGCAGAGCGAGGCGAGGGGCTGTGTTCCCAGCTTGGCATATGTTTGTCAAGCGGAAAAGAGCTGCCAAGGCTCCAGTACGGCTAAATACATCCAATTTGGCTGCGTAAGCAGAGCAGAGGCTGGGAGCAGAATCCCAGCACGTGGGATTTTACCCGGTTGGGCTGTGGTAGGTCTCGAGCCAAGCGTTTTTAGGGCAGGGCCGAGCCAGCACAGCCCTCCCCAGGTGCAGCTTTACGCTGTCAAGCAGAAATCCTTTCCCGAGGGACCCGCTCCGTCATCTCCTGTCCCCGCTCGCTCTAGCGCAGCGGCGCGGGTTTCCTGCCAGGCCGGCACTGCTGATCACGGCTGCTGCCGCTCCTGGGGCGGCCGGAGATGCTGCAGGTGAACAGGATGGTGAGCTAAAAGTTGGTGAGCTCAGGCAGCTGCCTGCGTCCCAGAAGGTGCAGAGGTCCCCAACCCAGCGCTTCCCCCTCCGCGTTTGCTCCCTACAGCCGTGCCCATCCCTTTTTCCGCGCTGTGCTGGGATGTGTTCGCTTGGCGCTTCGTGGAGGGATGTCCTGGGGCTTTTGTTTCCTAATCTGTGATTAAAAAAAACCACCTGCAGACGGCTCTCAGTAGGTGGCCTGGGTTGGATTAGGGCCCACGCATGCTCCGATCGTTCGGATCTTGCCAAACCCTTTAGCTTAATTGGCGTTAACGGAATCCCGCCGGGGAGCTTGCTCCAAGCTGCAGGGCTTGGCGGGGCAGCTGCCCACCCTGGCTGGGGCTGGGATGGAGGCAGGAGCCAGCACCTGGGGGGGGTCCTAATCCCTTCCTGACCTGGGGTCGTGTCTGTCACCGTCCCCTGCTTGATGGCAGAGAAGGGAGCGACGATTTGGGAAGGGGAAACCTTGGGTACGCAGTGAGGATTCCTTGTTTCCCTCAGGACCCGTCTTTCCCACCCTCCGCCAAACAGACTCAGGGTTTTTTTTTCTTGAATCACCGGTTTGGAGCTGTTTAAAAGCCCGAGGCTCATGATGAGATGAGGCTTGCGCAGGAGCAGGCCCGTGATCAAAGCAGAGCGGAGCTGGAGAGCGGTTGGTTTTCCCTGCGGATGCCGCTACCGCCCGGCCGATCAGAGCAGGCGCAGCCAGGTCCCCACGGCTTCATCGGGGCTCCCCCCTCTGGTTGGTTTTTTTTTGGTAGACAAAGGATCCATCCACAAGATTGTGGAGCTGCCGAATGGGGTGCAGAACATCATGGAGCTCCAGGTCTTCTCCAAGAAGGATCCAATCCAGTCCATGATCCTGGACCACCAGCGGGTGAGTCTGCCCCGCTCCGTAGAAAGGAAACCAGTGGGGCTGTAGCTTTAAAAGCAGGCAGCGGGGAGGGCAGGGCCGGGTGGTCTAACGGCTGGGTGAGCTTCTGGTGGTCAACGGAGCTTCTCGGACACCTCTTTTCTGGAGGCGAGGGAAGAGGGAGGCTGTTGGCTCCCCGAGCCAAATCCCAGCGCGGTGTTCTCCTTCCCCCGCCGTTCCCCTCTCGCGCTGCGCCCTCGTAGGGCGACGCCGGCACGCGGTGCCGAGGCGATCAGCCCCTCTCTTTCCCTCCTGCAGGCGACGCTGTACGTCGGCTCGACAGACAAAGTCGTGGAGATACCCATGGCCATGTGCGGGCTGTACCGCAACAACTGTGACAGCTGCCTGCTGGCGAGGGACCCGTACTGCGGGTGGTCCAACGGGAGCTGTCAGTCGGTTTATCGAAACCGGTACGTGACGCCGACAGCGCCCCGTCTCTCCCATCACCTTCAGCCGGCTGCTTTCGCGTTCAGAAATAACCCAGACCCTCCGTATTCCGCTTCCCGGCCGGCGCCGCGCGTGGCTTTGAGCTCATCTTCCCTTCGCGGAGAGAGATGAGCCCGTCGGGTCCCGACGGTAACGACAGACCCCTCTGCGCTGTCCCCACGCACCCTGGGATCCCACCCGCAGCGCCCCTGCTCCGGGGAGGGAGCGCTCGCCGGGGGTGGAGCGCCCCGATGCTCTTTCGCTGTTGTGGGGCGAAACTGGTTGCCGTGAGTCGCTGAGTCGCGTGTTTGTCGCGCAGCGACCTCGTACGGGGAATGGGGGCTGCGTTTATCTTTCCCCCCACCCCTACCCAGCAGGTATTGAAGTTTTCTTCCTTTCTTAAACTTTTCCACCCCGTTTTTTTTATGGGTGACTCCTCGCCTAGCCCTGAAGCGCTCCTTCCCTGACGTTGATTTTTATTCCCATCTGCTAGGGACGTGCGTCAGAACCTGAACCTGAACGCGTGGCGAGGAAAATGCCAGAAGGGGGATTTCAAGGAAGGTACGTGAAGGTTTTGAGCTGTAGGCCGTGGGTCCGGGGGACGTTCCGGGCAGGGTGGCTCGTTCTTGAGTCTTTGTATGGGTTGTGCGAGGTGTCGCAACTCATGGTGGGGGAACTGGGTAGTAGTGGGACACCAGGGCACCCAGCGAGTCTGGGCTTGGAGTTAATCCCAGACTGGTTTGGGTGGGAAGGGACCTCCCAGCCCACCCAGTTCCCACCCCCTGCCATGGGCAGGGACACCCCCCCACCAGCCCAGGCTGCCCAAAGCCCCATCCAGCCTGGCCTTGGGCACTGCCAGGGAGCCAGGGGCAGCCACAGCTTCTCGGGGCACCCTGTGCCAGGGCCTCAGCACCCTCCCAGGGAAGGATTGCTGCCTCCCAGCTCAGCTCCAGCTCCCCTCTCTTAGTTTAAACTGCTGGATAATCGATTTCTGAGCTGGATGAGGGAGCTCAAACTCTGCTGGTGTCCAGGGAAAAGAGTCTTCACTCGGGCGTGGGTCAGGTCCTGCCCTTGTTAAATGGCCGTGTAACGTGTCCCCGTGGACCCAGCCCTTCTTCCATCCAGACTTTGGTGGTGGTGGTGGGGGAACCATGGTTCCTGGAGCTGCCTATCTCACCTCCCCTTCTCAATCTCTTCCAGAGGATGACTATCAGACCATCACAGTTGTCCCTTTCTCCCGCTACTTCCTCAACTGTCCCATCGAGTCCCACTATGCCACCTACAACTGGTACCACAACAACAGCCTCATCAAGACCTGCAACACCACCCACCCCCAGCAGGACTGCTTCCACTTCATCCAGAACGTGAGCCACGTTCACTACGGCCACTACGTCTGCATCTCGGAGGAGGACGGCTTCAGGCAGGCTCTGGTGAAGGAACGCTTGGTGAACCAGCTCAGGTTCATGTCCCAGAAGGGTCAAGCCACCATGATGTTCGGCTCTTGGCTGCGGCTGCTCCTGATGGTCGTTTTGGTGGAGATCTTCCACTGAAGATGACGGGATTGTCTTCCCACCATCCCTCCCTGCACTTGCTGTCCGGCTCCTCAGGCGAGATCCCTGTTCTCTCTGTCGTTCCTTGGATGTTCACCTTTGGCTTTGTCCCGACAGGGCTCCTGGGCAGCAAGCCCTCCATCCACGGCCTTGGTGGGAGAGTCGCGGCGAGGACAGAGCGACTGCGGGGCCAAGATGGAGCTGGGTTTGGGGACGGGGAGGGAAGGGGAACCCTAACACGTGGAGGGGGGGGGACGTTCACCGCACCCGGCGGGGCGGGGAGCTGTCGGCCTCTCCCCCAGCCCTCACCAGCGGCTCCGCGCCGGCTCCCAGCCTGCGCTGAGGGTGCGTGTGGACTTCTGCCGACGTGCATGCACTGATCCTCGGGGCGCGATGACTCCTCTCGTTGGGAACGTGCATGCGATGAAGAGGAGGAGCCCGCTCTCGATCTCTCTTAACTGGTTGATCTGTGCTTCGCTCCCAGACTCGACGCCTCCGGATTTCCAGCGCCTAACGCCCCGTTTGGGTGGGCGAGCAGCCGGGGGACACGCGCGAGTCCCCTTCTGGCCTGGAGGACCGGGCTGCCGAAGGGTTTCGGGGTTTGGTTTTGG